>MDKH01091223.1:0-36409 GCA_005239495.1 Nicotiana undulata | reverse complement strand
TAATAAGCAACTCAAAGTACGCTAAGGATACATATACGTCACATAAAATATGCTTGTGAGCCCCAAAACTACCCGACATAGCATAATAGTCGCTATGTATGGACTCTCGTCACTTTGTACGCACGTAGCCCCCAAAACAATCACACACAGCATATAGAACACCTATGGGGACAATCCCCTATTACAAGGTTAGAAAGAATACTCACCTCGTGTAGAATCTACCTCTCGGACCAAGAACGCCCCACAACTCCGAACTCTACACCTGAGGACTCGTAACTGGAGTAGGAAAAATCCGTATAATATTCTTGGAAAAGATTACACCGTACTCCTTTAGAATTTCAAAATTATACGTCGCTGCTGTGCTACGAAATCTTGTTTGAAGATATCAATTGTAGCGTTAGAAAATGAAGAAATCTTTCTTCACGTCTGCTTGTAGTTCTTACTTAATGGCTAATATTTTTTATTACAAGAATGCTAGTGTCTTTGTAGGAAAAGAATTGTGAAAGTTCCTAAAGTTCTGTCATGAAGGAATTTGGAAGAATTCTCTAAGTAATTTAGTTGCTAAAGTGCACTACCTATGAATTGTAGTGATGGTCACATTTTCAAGAAGCGTTATGTCTTTAGTTATCCATTTTGTTGCCACCTATCAAGAACGACCATGAGTCATTTATTTGGTTAGTTCTTTGCTGCCACGTGGGGGTGGGTGGGATTATAAATATTTACCCACTTATTAGGTAATTAGGTAATGTTTCATTACCTAGTAATTAATTAATTACCCGCATAATTTAATACTTATCTCGAATTACTCAAAATTCTACCTATTTTTAATATACTTTATATATACTTTATATATTATACTAACGTGGTCATATGGTATCTTGTATGGTACTAGTCCATAATTATCGAGTATTAGACATGAAATGTTTTACGGGTCTTTACATCCTCCCCCACTTAGAATCATAACTTAAGAACTTCAAGTTCTTGATTTCTATAACAATGAACCGAATCGACCTATACTACTCGGAATGACACCAAACTTTGCAGGCAAGTCATAAATCATAAGAAGCCGCTATGGGAAGTCTCGAGGTAGGGGAACGGGGTCCTAATACGAAGAACGACCGGTCGGGTCGTTACACGTATGTAGTTAGAATTCTCCATCTTCTTCCACCATCCGCATGCAAAGTCCACTTGTGAAGCTCATGTCGCATCAACCAATGATAGGCTCTCTCGTCTTTCTGCCTGATAGATTCGATGTGCCTCCGGAATTTATGCCCTTGGCGGTCTGTTGTTGCCATCCACATCAAATCATGCAGATCCTTGTTGGGATGTGCCTTATGGAAATTGGCCTTAAAGTGCCTCACACAGTAACAGTGGTAGGCATAAGGTTATTGTCATGCAGGAAATTTCTCTACAGAACTTAAGATACCACCATGTTGATCATATATTAGACAAATACCAGAACACTGTTTGAAAACGTGCTCTTTCAAATGGTTCAAAAACAGCGTCCACGTCTCTTAGCTTTCATTGGCACAAATAGCAAAAGCTAGCGGAAATATTTGTCCATTAGCATATACTGCAATGACTATCAACAGCTAGATATCATACTTTCCATAGATATGAGTGTCGTCTATGGATATTAACGTCCGGCACTGCGGAAAACCATCAATTGTTGGTTTAAATGCCCGGAACACGTAATTGAATATATATTCTGATTTTTTCGTACTCCGCTCAAGCTTCCATTCAACAATCGTCCCTGGGTTAAAGTGATGCAATGCGGCCATGTACCTGGGTAGAGCTGCAAATGACTTATCCCAGTTACCATAAATAATTTCAAACGCACGTTTACGCCCGAGAAATGCCTTTCTTTTGCTAATGGTATGACCATGTTCCTGGTGGACTGATGTAATGCACACTTTGATTTTATACCTTATGGACGCTTCAAGGTGCGAAATAAGGACAAGAGAAATCAAGTCAATATCCAAGTTATAGTGATTCCCATTGAATGTGTCCATTTCACATCTGTAGGTGGGAATGTATTTACCCACTTGCCACAAACCTGTTTTCTTCTTGCTCGCACGCAGCATCCAATGACAACCCGTAAACCACATGCGACAAATAGCCTTGTATACCTCCGGAGTTGACTCCCATACCGTCATCTCACGACACTCTTTTATGTTGTGCATTTTCGCCGCCCTACTTAAGCGCGCTTTATCAGGAAAAAACATGCCTTTTCCACCACCCTTGGTCTAGAATCATCCCACATTGCTGTCCGAATTTCATCAACATCCCTTGTGAGAGCATCCACATCCGGTATACTTGGCAAGTTATCAAGGTAGGGAATCTTCTTTGAATGAAACGGCACTTGGGACTCGTACACTCTTGGTCTAATGGGGGGGTGGAGCATACTCCTTCGTCAAATCAGGTCCTTCATTCTCTTCCTACTCATCACAATCCTCATGAGGGAAGGGTGTGTCGTCTCCGCAACCATCGGCATTGTTTTCATAATCACTATTCTCTTCCTCACTCTGTGCATCTGCCAGATCCCGATTTAATATGTCGTCTTCGGAAAATTAAGTGAGGACATGTGGTTCAACTTGCTCATTTTTACTACACAAACAATAAAATAATAAGCTACTGAAATTAATAAATACTTTCCATATAGCTGTATCACTTCACTTACAAGTCGTAATGTGTTGACATGTTATGATGGACATTTCACTGTTGGTGATAACTCCCGGATGGACCACCATGATCCAACACGCCAAAACTAGGTATATTCCAACTGGGTGTGGGTTCATAACTTGTAAAATTCATATTTGGCCGGTACCCCCTGTGGAATATATGAGCGTTAACACAAATTCAATACAATAAAAATATACATCGTAACACAAAGGAATATTGATGTTTACCATTCGTCTTGTGGATTATGTAAAGGAGGAGAGACATTATTTCCTCGTTGCTCATCTGCTGGTGGTGATATGTTCAAATCAAGGCAAACTATTTCATCCGGAACCTGTCCGGCATAACCACCCGATGACTGGGGGTTATCCCTATTATGCACAACCTCATTATTGGGAACGTCTTCAACCTTGACGTACATTTCCAACATTTTTATCACAATAAATTTCCGATATTCATCCGGAGTCCTCAAAAAATTCCTCAAAGTTTCATCATTGTCGATGTTAAACTCGGCTTAACAAGCAACCCCTTGCGGAGTGACGGAATACGAATATCTTCTGGTTACTTTAAGGTTCACCTAACGTTGTCTCACACTCATTTTATTACATAACAATGATACCAATCTATCGTACTCCATTGTAAGTGGAAATTTAACATGACACTGTGGAGATAAAATATAGCTCACAGAGTTATAATGAAACCCTTATTTTTCGCTCTTCAGACATTATGAAAAAATGCTTGAGAATTTAACAAGAAGAAAAGTTTGAATGGGAGTTAGAATATTTTTTGGATGGATTTTTGTAAAATCCTAACGCCTTTAAATAAGTCAATGCCTAGCTCGGGGGCCTAAAGTTTTTGAGGTATAGCGCTTGTTTAAAGGGCGATATACCCATTTGAATTATGTCAGTTAAACGCAGGAGACTTATTGGTGGGCCCAAAAATAGGTATAACGCTTTTTATTACTATGCTATACATATATAGCGCGGTTATTTACAGCGCTATGCTTATCTATCTTATCAACCCTGGATAGCGCTCTTTACAGTGGTGTTATATATATATATATATATATATATATATATATATATCTTTAAAAGAGCGCTATATATAGAAAGATCACTCTTTTTTTACATGCATTTCCGTCACACTTGTCCAAAAGCACCACAAATGGGTTACGGATTCCAATTTTTTGCTAACCCTCTCCATAAAGCATTACGTTCGACATGCTTTTTGTAACGACCCGGCCGGTCGTTCCGTAGAATTTGTACAGTTATAACTATTCTTGCCTTGTCATGCATTGTTTATACTGTTTATGAGGTGTTGAGGTCAGTTGGTGCGGGTTCAGAATGGTTGTAGTGAGAATTGAGACACTTAGTCTCTTAAAGTAGCCTTATAGTTGGAAAAGTCAATTGGGAGTTGACTTATTGGTAAAGGATCTCGGAATGTGTATTTTATTGATCGGGTAGCTTCGTTAGGTGATTTGGGACTTAGGAGTGTGTTCGGAATGTAATTTCGATATCCGGTGTAGAATTAGGCTTGAATTGGCGAAAGTTAGTTTTTGGCGATATCCGGTCAGCAGGGAAAATAGGCTATCGGGGTCGGAATGAAATTCCGGAAGTTGGAGCAGGTTAGCAATGACAATTTGGATGTGTGTGCACAATTTCAGGTCAAACGGAGTTGATGGATGGTTTCGGCATCGTTGGTGGAATTTAGAAATTTCAAAGTTCATAGGCTTGAATTTGATGTGATTTTGGTCTTTTTGTGTTATTTTCAGTGTTTCAAAGGCCGACTAAGTTTGAACGAGGTTATGCGATATGTTGGCATGTTTGATTGAGGTTCCGGGGGGCCTCGGGTGAGTTTCGTGTGGCTAACGGGGTGGCTATTGGATTTTTGAACCAGCTGTTTGCTGGTGTTTCTGCAGTAGGGGTTTACCCTATGCGTTCGCGGAGGTGGTCCCGCGTTCGCATAGGGGCTTTGGGTGTCTCAGGATTTTTTTTCATTGCGATCGTGGCCTGGGGGGTGCGAACGCGGAGAGTGGGTTGGTCGGTCTATGCGTTCGCAAGCCTGGAGTGCGTTCGCGTAGAGTTAAGGCGCCTGGGGGGCCCCAGGTCCATTTGGCCTGTGCGTTCGCGGTGGCCTGGATTGGTTAAGTTGTGCGTTCGCGGGATGGTAGCTGCGTTCGCGTAGAAGAAATTATGGGGCCAGCAGGGATACTCTATGCGAACGCGGGCGTATTGATGCGTCCGCGATGAAGAAAATATGGGCAGTGTTTAAATAACCAATTAGCGGCCCTTCTTTATTTTTCCACCATTTTTTAACGGGATTGAAGCTTTTGAGAGACATTTTTAAGGAAACCAAAGGGGTATCACTTGGAGGTAATATTCTTGACTCCATAACTCATTTTTATGTGATTAAAGGCCTAATTAATGGTGAAAACTTAGGAAAAATCAGTGCAAAAAGGGGTAATTAGGGCTTGAGATTAAGAGACCTTTAAATAGGGGTTTGAGGGGTCAATTGGACTCCGATTTCAGTGTTCTTGATATGTATAGACTCGTGGGAGGATGAGGATCATTATGGTGTAAATTTTATCGAGTTCTGAGACGTGGGCCCGAGGGTCGGGTTTGGCCAATTTCGGGAATTGTGCCTACATTTGATAGTTTTCAATTGGGTTTTGTTTTCCTAGCATATTTTGATGTTGTGAGTCTGATTTTGATAGACTCAGAGCATTAGAGAGCCGGTTCGAGGGGCAAGAGTATTGCGGAGTAGCTTTTCGGGCTGTTTGAGGTAAGTAATGACCTTAAATCTTGTCCTGAGGGTATGAAACCCCGGACTTAGCATCTTTTCACTATTTTGGAGTGACGTACACACTGGATGACGAGCGTGTGGCATGCACTAATTGGGGAATTTGAAACTGGTTCTTCCCGAGGCAACTATTGAGTTGCGAAACTGCTTTTAAATCATATGATAAATAGTATTTCTATATTTTTGATATATTTGGGATGTAAGCCATGTTTGGGGCCTCGTGCCGATCTGTTTAAACCCCTTGGGGGCTGTTTTCTGATATTCCTCACGTGGTAACTATAATTTACACTCAGTCATTCTTGTTAAACTGTTTTGATACTCAGATTTGTTGATATTATTATTCATGTTATAAAATACTATTTTGGGTCGAGAACCCCGTTTATTTATGGCCCGAGTGGCATTCTGAGAGTTTATGACTGAGTGAGGCCAAGGGCCAATATTGTAAGGATATTTTAGATCGGGTTGCACGCCGCAACATATTGCACTGTTATGATATGTGAGAGGCCGAGTGCCAGAGTGATTATTGCCATGATTTGGCTATTTATAGCGTTTGGGTTGTACGAGCCCCTCCGGAGTTTGTACACCCCCAGTGAGCGCAGGTACCCACAGAGTGCGAGTGACGAGTGACTAGGAGGTATGAGTGACAGTGAGTGGCTGATACTGAGTGATTGTGAAGTGCTGAGTGAGTGATTCTGAGTGATGTTTTGCCTGAGGGGCAGTTTATGATACTTGTCTTACTGAATAACTATGTATGATTCATTTTCATCTTTGAACTAGTATTTCTTGGGTATTTTACTGAATTCACAGGAAACCCTATTTGTTTTCAAAGGATTTTTACTGAACTGGTCTTTAAAGCATACTTGACTAAATGTGCACATTGTTGGAAATCAATATTTTATTCAATGTGATTCGGTGAATTGCTCCTATGTGTTTCTTACCGTCAAACTTGATTTATTTTCATTACTACTGAGTTGGCGTACTCATCATTACTCCATGTACCTCTGCGTGCAGATCCAGTTACTGGTACCGAGCGTTAGCCATTTGAGTCTGTACGACGTCAGCGTTGGGATATTGAGGTAGTTGTCCAGCGTCCACAGCATCTCCATTTCCCTTTCCTTATTTTGTACTTAGTATTTCGTTCTAAGACCTTGTATTATGACAGTAGCATTATTAGTATTATTCTTAGATGCTCGTGACCTGTTGGTTCCAGATTTTGGGGAGGGTTATAGATTGTTTAGCATATTTTGTTTTGCTTAAAGATTTGGAAAATTTTATATGTCTATGAAATGTTGAAAACTGAATTGAGATTTGTGAAAGAAAGTATAAATAGGTGATTGTTGGCTAGCCTAGTTCCACGATAGGCGTCATCACGGCCGGATAGGATTTGGGATCGTGACACTTTTGCTATACTTTTTGTACAACAGTTAGAAAGTCCTCTAACTACAACAACAACAACCCAATAAAATTCCACCTGTGGAGTTTGGAGAGGGTAGAGTGTACATAGACCTTACCCTACCCCATAGGGGTAAAGAGGCTAGAGCCGAGGTCTCCCGGAAACAACCTCTCTACCCCCTCTGGGGTAGGAGTAAGATCTATGTATACTCTACCTTCCCCAGATCCCACTGATAAAATTTTACTGGGTTGTTGTTGTTATTAGAAAGTCCTCATGTTTCGTCCAAAAGTCAAGAAACTTAACGTATACTTAGGATAGGTTGCAGTAACTTTTCTCAAATTAATCAGTAACGGAGCTTGATCTGAGCAAACTCTAGCTAGATGCTAAATTGAAGTTTCAGTGAAAACATCGGACCGGTATACATTAAACAAGAGTTTGTCCAACCGCTTCCATATGATTTTGGGAGGCCCCCTCCCTGTTACTCCATGTATACAAAGATCCATAGTGAAAGTCTATACTTTTATCTACTGAAAGTATGTGAATTATTACAAATATATATATATATATATACTAATTTTTCGGCATGTGCGTTGCACGTGTGTATCGAGTTCATTAGTACATGCTATTGTAAAATAACATCTAAATTATTAGGAAGAAGTTTTTATCAAGTATGTATACATGAAAGAATGTAATCTAGTTTTTTTTTAGTGATAAGTAGGGATCATCATCAATTAAATTATTCGTCTGAATCTACAAAGATGAACAATAAAATATAATTAGATACATGTGATTTTCACACGTATTTATGAATTTGATGTTAAGTATTTGTAGTTAAAATGTATCTCACCTGATACTTCCTTATAGACGATATTCCGCGGTATGTTCTTTTTATACGTTTTGGTTGTTTTGTCATAACCAAGACTCTTGTTGTAGACATTGATATCCCTCTTGAAAGTGCAACGTAAAGTTGTCCAGGTGAAAAAACATGTTGTGGTAGACACAATCCAACATTGGGTATTGTTTGACCCTGTGCTTTATTTATTGTCATTGCAAAACATAAGCGTACGGGAAATTATTTTCGCACGAACTTGAAAGAATATCCTTCATTTTCAGGCGGACTGAGTTCGATTCTTGGAATAAACACATGCTTCTTAGCAGATTGACCCGTTGTAATTTCGGCATGTATGACATTGTTGTCAAATCCTCTACAGATCATCCTTTTACCATTGCATAAGCCATTTGAAGGGTCCAAATTTCTAAGTAGCATAATAGGGGCATTTTCTTTCAAAATTAACCGAACTGGCATTTTCATGTAGTGATGGAAATATTTCTCTTATCAAGCATTCCTCTGCTTTACCATCACTATTGTGCTTGATAACTATTTGTTTTGGAAGAAGTATCAAATTATCCTTTACTGTTTGCTCTTTCCCGTTACCAACACGAAGTAAGAAATTACTGAAATTTGGATCTGCTCTTGCTCTCATATTTGTTGTTAAATGTATCTTTTCCATTAAAGGCCATAGATATGATTTAGGGAAAAGTATAGACATATAAGTTGTTGTGGCGCGCAACCCGATCCCACCGTAATATCATATTCCTCCCTTATTTCCTCTAAATAACATAGACAACAGAATATAAAATAAAGTGTTGCAGCGTGCAACCCGGTCCCAGCATATCACAATCACATTTCATCCTTGTTCCACCACAATCCACCCTTATTAAACCTCTTGCGGCGTGCAACCTGATCCCACCATACATATCATTTCACTATTATTCCTCTTCAATATATCACCCTTATTTCACCTTTTGTGGCGCGCAACCCGATCCCACCATGTCAATATCAATTATTCTATAAGTACAGAAATTTCACAATTCAAATCACATAACCCTTGACAAAGCTTAACTTCAAATCGAAACAATTAGGAATCTTGTACTATTTTCCGCCTTCACGGAATCACGCCCGTATTTTAGCAAATATTATTAATATGCTATTTCGTGACGCTTAATGTGTAAAAAGATAAAAAAAAATTATTGTTTTTTATCAAATAGAAATGCACGGTACTGCAGAAGTTTATTGTAACAAATTCTGGGGTCTGCGCGGCTTTAAGTTCTGCACTATTGAATGAATCTAATATTATAAATAAGTATTACTCTCTCCAGTCCCATTTAATTTATTTATTTAATATTTTCACACGTATTAAGAAATTCATCTTTTAACATTAATTAACAATAAAACTGATTACATTAACCTCTACTATCTTTTTAATTTTTTTATTGTATATCTTTCTAAATTTTCAGGGGTTGATAATACCATGAATATATACATGACTACTAATACATTAATATTATAATAAGTACCATTTTTGGAGTTCTGTTGCCTTTTGGATTGTTGGATTGATTAGCACACTACTGACAGTAATAGTTGATATTCCAAAATAATTCGTTATATGTCCCATCACAATCTGAAGAACTTTAACCCAAATTTCTCCATGAAAACACCATAAACTGAGTCTCTTTGTTTCAGTTTTACCATGCTAACCATATAAATCAGAAATTAAAGAAGGGATTATAAAGCAATACAACTACAGAAAGGCAATGGAGAAACAGAGAGAAGTAAGTAGGAAAACAAAAATTAAAGTAAACAGTCATCAAGGATACAAAGTAAAGCTCATGTTCAATTTCGAATTAATTCAGAGAACATAGCACACAGTATTTTTTGGTGAACAATGAGTGACGTTAAAATCATTATGAAAATAAAACATAGCCCATGTTTTTTTTGTGTACAATGATTGACGTAAAAAGCAATAGGAAAACAAAATCGTGGGGCTTACAAAAAAAAATTGCGACAGATAAATATTGGATGCGATTTTGCGGTGAAAATAGAAGATGAAATTGTATTGGCGCCACAGACGTGATAAGCAAAGAGATTGTGGTAAAACTATGAATAGGAGAATACAAATAGACAAACATAATAATTTGGTGAAGCAAAATTCAAATTCCATACATGTTGCTTTAGTAGAGAAGAGAAAAGTTTGAGAGGAAATTGCCATGGAGTTTGGATTTTAAAGAGTAGAAAATCAAGCGGCGCAATTGTTGGGGAAGATGATCTTTCAGAGAGAAGTGCGTATCGCCAAGGTTGCGTCTGTTCGGAGGGCAGCTAATGTAAGGATTTTTCTTTTTTTAAAAGGGATTTTTTATAACAGAAGGGCAATTTGATACAAATTTATTGAAAAAAGGGTAAAATAGTAATCTGACTTTTAACTAAATAGGTTCCTGCTTTTAATATATATATATATATATATCGGACTTCTTTTATGTTGTAATCATAATTTAAATGTCATCTCCAGTTTGGAGTGATCATTTGATCAATTCAGTTAAGTCCACCAATTTTGTGAATCATGTTTTTCGAGCGAAATTTATAAATAAAAAAGAAAATCTCGGAATAACGTCTCTTTGGCTATTTTTTTTATTTAGCTAAATATAATGATAATCTAATCAAATTATTTTTACATATCTATATTTATCTATCATCCATCTATCTATCTATATCTATACTATATTAAAAGCACGAAGGTCCTTAGCGAAATATTATTTACCTTTTTTACCCTTTAAAAATATATTTTACATTGGATAAAATTATAAAATAAAAAAACCAGAGGAATCATTACCGCAAGGCAAAGAGGGGGAGGTCATAAGCGTCTATACTGTAAAATCGATTTTCGATTTTCTTATATTTAATATAATTTAGTGTTTGATATCTT
Source organism: Nicotiana undulata (assembly GCA_005239495.1). NCBI lineage: Eukaryota > Viridiplantae > Streptophyta > Magnoliopsida > Solanales > Solanaceae > Nicotiana > Nicotiana undulata. Next base: position 25,777 of record MDKH01091223.1, on the reverse strand, counting down.
CTCCCAATAAGGATGCAATATATTAAGACATAAAAGAATACAAAAATAGTAGGAGGAAAGATTTGTGTTGGTTTCCTACGAGGAAACTTCACTTTTATTCGGGGGTTTTTTCTTTGTCCTTGTTTAATCATAAAGACCAATTTTGCCTTTATTTTCCTTTCATATGATTATTTGTTGTTTTTAAAATTTAAATAATAAGTATTTTCTTATAAGCTTGGTTGTTAAATTCATTAAGATTTACTACGGAAATAGGTTTTGAAATAGTAATTATTGCAGAAAAAATAGTAATCATTAATTTGCGATGAGAAATTAATTATCATAATTTAATTTACAAAATACCTAAATTACCTCAATGCATCTATTAAAATATAATAGATGGAAAAGGACTTTAATTTTTTGGTAAAACAGAAATTAATATTATTACTAAGAAAGTTCGTTACATAATTTAACTTTACGAAACAAGAATTAGTTAGTAAATTCATTTTGTAGCTAATAGAATTTTTTAAAATATATATCTGATTCTGTCACTAAGTAGGATTAGTGATAAATTTTATTATTTAACTACAAAATTATCTATCGCTACTTTTTCTTCTCTATTGTAGCTAATTTATCTTAGAATACATGGTACTTAGATGACTATTTTGATACGAAATTAATATAAAAGAATGAGATACATAATAACACTAAACTTTCAAGATTATCTTAGTTGTTGTCATGCTTAGGTAAGACATTCGCTATTTTTTTTTTACTAAGTAGGCTCAATATTTGTCATATTCAAGAGCTTATAATTTTAAAAAAACTTATTGTTAAGGACTTATATTTTAAATTTTTTTACGCATCGATAGAAGGTACACGCATATCGCACATATCCTGTAATGACCCGGTCTGTCGTTACGTAGAACCTGCATTATAATTACTGCTATTGCCTTGTCATAGTTTGTTTAACTGTTATTGATGTGTTAGAGTTGGTAGGCATGAAATCAGAATGGTTGTAGTGAGAGTTTAGTCATTCAGTCTTTAAAAATAGCCTTGAAGTTGGAAAAGTCAACTGAGAGTTGACTTATTGGTAAACGACCTCGGAATGTGAATTTTATGGCTCGGATATCTTTGTTAGATGATTTGGGACTTAGGAGTGTGTTCTGAATAATTTTGTGATGCCCGGTGTAGAATTAGGCTTGAATTGGCAAAAGTTAGTTTTTGGCGATTTCCGGTCGGCAGTGGAAAATAGGCTATTGTGGTCGGAATGGAATTCCGACAGTTGAAACAGGTTCGTAATGTCATTTACTATATGTCTATAAAATATCAGGTCAATCGACGTTGTTTTGAATAGTTTCGGCATCGTTGGTGGATTTTAGAAAAATCAAAGTTCTTAGGCTTGAATCCGATGTAAATTTGATATTTTGATGTTAGTTTTAGTGTTTTGAGAGTGCAACTAAGTTTGAATGATGTTATGAGATATGTTGGTAAGTTTGGTTGGGGTCCCGAGGGGCTCGGGATTGATTTCGGGTGGCTAACGGGCATTTCTGGACTTAGGAAAAATGTTGGTTTTCTGGTTTTTGTGCAACAGGTTTTTACTCTCTGCGATCGCGTAGGGGGAGTCGTGATCGCGTAGTTCAATCGAGAGGGGCATCATTTTTACTCTCTACGATCGCATAAAGGGGTCCTCCATCGCAAAGGTTTAGCAGCATAGGAAGTGCGATCGCATGGCCTTGCATGCGATCGCGTAGGGTCATGTCAGGCGTGTGGGGTGAGGTCAAATGGTCTCCGCGATCGCGTGTAAGTGAGTTTTTGTGAATCGCGATCGCGTGGATTATACTGCGATCGCAGTAAAGAAATCACTGGGCAGTATATAAATAAATCCTCCGCGACTTAGACCCTTTTTACACCATTTGTGTACGGACAGAGAGCTTTGGGGGCGATGTTTGAAGAGGGAAATCGGTGTTCTTCATAGAGGTAAGTGTTTTGATCATTAAAACTCATTTATGGGTGATTATAGAACATAATCTGAGCATTTAATTCATGAGAATCAGTAGAAAAATGTGGGTTTAGGGCTTGAGATTATGAGACCTTTAGGGATCGATTTGAGGGGTCAAACCGACTCTGAATTTGATGTTCTTTATATGTACGGGCTCGTGAGATGATGAAGAACAACTTTGTATAAAATATTTTTGAGTTTCGGGATGCGGTCCCGGGGCTCAGGTTTTGATCGAATTCGGATTTTTGAGCTAAATTCGATATTTTTCAATTGGAATTTATTCCTTGAGCATAATTTGATGATAAAAATCTGAACTTGGTAGATTTGGAGCATCCGGAAGTTGATTCGAAAGGAAAACGCACTGCGAAATAATTTCAGGCTAGTTTAAGGTAAGTAATGTCTTTAAATCCTGTCCTGAGGGTATGAAACCCCGGACTCTACACCCTTTCACAGGTTTTGAAATGAAAAGGTTGAGACTTTGGAGATATATTCCTTACTTAGGCAACTATTGAGTTGCGAAACCGATTTTCAAGCCTATGCTTAATAGTATTATTATATCTTGATATGATTTGGGTTGTAAGCCGTGTTTGGGGCCTAGTGCCGATCTGTTTTCCCCTTGGGGGTTGTGTTTACTATATTTTCCTCACTAATATGCTATGATTTTACAATCAGTCTTTTTCTGATAAATTGTTTTGACACTCAGAGTATTTTGATACTGTTTATTGAAAAAACTAAAACATTGTTTTGGGTTGAGAACCTGGTATGTTATGGCCTAAGGGACAATTGAGAGTGTCTGACTGAGTAAGGCTTTCAGGCCTATATTGTGAGGAGGCTTTCAGGCCTTATGCGAGAGGTGAGGAGGCTTTTAGGCCTTATGAGAGAGGTGAGGAGGCTTTCAGGCCTTATGTTTTTATAGCGCTTGGGTTGTAGGAGCCCCTCCGGATTCTGTACACATCCCCAGTGAGCGCAGGTACCTATTGAGTGATGATGATTGCCCGCGGGGCTGATACCGAGTGATGATTAATACTGAGTGATTGAGAGAATGTCTGAGGGGAAACTGTTACAAGAAATGATTTGGCCCGAGGGGCAGATTTATGATGATTTTACTAAGTTTTCGAACTATGATTTTATTTCATTTTCAAACTGGTTTTACCGAGAATTTTACTGAGATATACTGATATTGCACTTGTTTTCAAGGGATTTCTGGAAACTGATTTCGAACTTATTATTTGATGAATACTACATGGTGACTTGGTGTTTTACTGGTTTTGTTGAATTGTGTATCTGTGTTGTGTGTTTTATAATTCTCAGACTGTGATTTATTTTCATTACTACTGAGTTGGCGTACTCATAAAGACTCCATGTGCCTCTGTGCACAGATTCAGGTGACGGTCTGGAGCAGTTGTCCTTGCTTGTAGTTGCAGATTCACGAGATTTCGAGGTAGCTGTTCAGCTTCCACAGCTTCTCCACTTCCCTTCCTTATTTAGTTTTAGCATTTGATTCAGAGACATACATTATAGTTTTAGCAGAGTTAGATTTACTTATTCTTAGATGCTCATGACTAGTGACTCCAGTTTTGGGAGGTTTTGTTTAGACTATTGTTGGGACGCTAAGACTAAATCACACTGTTCTATGCTTGGTTGCATGCTTATTATTAAATTGTGAACTCTTATAATTGAACAAATGCGTAGTAAGGTGATGGTTGGCTAGCCTAGTTCCACGATAGGCGCCATCACGGCCTGTTAAGATTTGGGGTCGTGACATGTTGGTATCAGAGCACTAGGTCGTGACATGTTGGTATCAGAGAAGGTTCAGTAGAGTCTTGCGGATCGGTACGGAGACGTATGTACTTATCTTTGAGAGGCTGCAGAACTCTTAGGAAACGTCTACATCTTTTAAACTCTTTCGTGCCAATCTATTGATTCTTGAAATCTAAACATACGTTGTATCATTCTCTCACAGATGGTGAGGACACGCAATACCGATCAGGGTGACCAGACACCAACCAGACCCACAAGGGGTCGGGGCCGTGGTAGAGGTAGGGGACCAGCTCAGTCAGCAGATGGGGTAGTACCACAGGATCACCCTATTGTTCAGGATCAGGTTCCCGCTGATGGCGCTCCAGCAGGACAAGCTCAGGCACCAACAGTGCCTATTGTTATTCCGGGTCTTCAGGAGACCCTGGCTCAGAGATTGACGGTGTGTTACAGTTTAGCTCAAGCAGTTGCTATGTCCACTACTACCAATGCAGCTCAGGCCGAGGAAGGCAATCAGACTCCAGCTGCCCGGACACCTGAGCAGGTTGTACAGGGTATTCAGACACCGGGGGTAGACCTAGCCCAGCCGGTTGTCCCAGCCCAGGATTTTGTAGTTACATCTATGCCCGAGGACGAGCAGCGTAGACTGGAGAGGTTCAGCAAACGTAAGCCTCCGACTTTCAGCGGCACAGAGAGTAAGGATGCCCAAGGTTTTCTGGATAAATGCCAGAGGATACTACATATTGCGGGTATCTTGGAGACCAGTGGGGTCTCGTTTGCGGGTGCTGCTTTTACTTGGTGGGAATCATTCGAGAGGCGTAGGCTGATTGGTTCAGCACCTCTTACCTGGCAGTAGTTCTCCACGATCTTTTTGGAGAAATATGTTCATCAGTCCCACAGAGAGGAGCAGTGTAGGCAGTTTGAGCAGCTGTGCTAGGGAGAGTTATCGGTCTCCTAGTATGAGATGAGGTATTCTAAGTTAGCCAGACATGCTTCGGAGTTAGTGCCCACTGACAGGGAGCGTATCAGGAGATTTGTGGATGGTCTCACGTATCAGCTTCGGATTATGATGACCAGAGAGAGGGTGTCTGGAGCCACGTTTGAGCAGGTTGTTGATATAGCTCTGGACATTGAGTCGATTCGCAGGCAGGAGCGTGAGGAGAGGGAGGCTAAGAAGCCTCGGAGTTCAGGTAATTTCAGTGGTGCTCCTCCCAGAGGGCAATTTCAGCCTAGCAGAGGTCGTCTATTTAGACCTTCACAGCCAGCTCACCCAGCTTACAGTGGTGTATCGTCGGGGCAGGGTCCTCGTAATTCTCATCAGGGACGTTCATCTTTTAGTGCCCTTCTAGCTCAGAGCTCCGCCCGAGCATCATCTTATCAGGGTGGAAGAGCTTCTTGTTCATTTTTATCTCCAGCTCCAGGTGGTTGTTATGAGTGTGGAGAGTTCGGACATGGGTGGAGGCATTGTCCCCGTCGTCCTAGCAGTTCATCCCAGTAGAGGGTTCATCCCTCGACTTCAGCCCCAGTCACTTCACCACCTACTCAGGCCGTTAGGGGTGGTGGTCAGGCAGCTAGAGGCAGCACTAGATGGGGAGGTCGAGTAGGTGGAGGCCAGGCACGTATTTATTCACTTTCGGCTAGGCCTGATGTTATGGCCTCAGATGCGGTGATTACAGGTACTATTTCGGTTTGTCACACTGATGCTTTGGCTTTATTTGACCATGGTTCCACGTACTCTTATATCTCATCCTATTTTTCTCTTTTTCTGAATATGCCCCGTGATTCCTTAGTTAAATCTGTTCATGTTTCGACTCCGGTGGGTGATACTATTGTTGTGGACCGTGTGTACCGGTCGTGTCTTATATCTATTGGGGGTCTGGATACCCGAGTGGACTTGATGTTACTCAGTATGGTCGATTTTGATGTGATTCTGGGCATGGATTGGTTATCCCCATGTTATGCTATTCTTGATTATCACGCTAAGACCGTGACCCTAGCTATGCTCGGTGTTCCGAGAGTTGAGTAGAAAGGGTCTATAGAGCATGTGCCTAGCAGAGTGATTTCTTATTTAAAGGCTCAGCGTATGGTTGAGAAAGGGTGTGAGTCGTATATTGCTTTTGTGAGGGATGTTAGTAGTGAGACTCCATTTGTTGATTTTGTTCCTGTAGTCCGTGATTTTTCAGATGTATTTCCTGCAGACCTGCCAGGCAAGCCACCTGACAGAGATATTGATTTTGGTATTGACTTGATGCCCAACACTCAGCCTATCTCTATTTCACCTTACCGTATGGCAACGGCAGAGTTGAAAGAATTAAAGGAGCAGCTTCAGGAACTCTTAGATAAGGGGTTCATCCGGCCTAGTGTGTCGCCTTGGGGTGCGCCGGTGTTGTTTGTGAAAAACAAGGATGGCTCTATGCGTATGTGCATTGAGTATAGACAGCTGAATAAGGTTATGGTGAAGAACTGGTATCCTTTACCTTGTATTGATGACTTATTTGATCAGCTTCAGGGAGCTAAGGAGATTGACTTAAGGTCTGGGTATCATCAGCTGAAGATTCGGGATTCTGACATTTCGAAGACTGCTTTCAGGACCAGATACTGTCATTATGAGTTTCTTGTTATGTCATTTGGGCTGACCAATGCCCCAGCCGCGTTCATGCAATTGATGAATAGTGTGTTCCAGCCTTACCTTGATTCGTTCGTCATTATGTTCATTGATGATATCCTGGTTTATTCCCGTAGCCAGGAAGAGCATGTTCAACACTTAAGAATTGTGTTACAGAGATTGAGGGAGGAGAAGCTTTATGCAAAATTCTCCAAGTGTGAGTTTTGTCTTGGTTCAGTAGCTTTCTTGGGGCACGTGGTGTCTAGTGAAGGTATTCAGGTTGATCCGAAGAAGATTGAGGCGGTGCAGAGTTGGCCCAGACCGTCTTCAGCCACAGAGATTCGGAGTTTCCTTGGTTTGGCGGGATACTACCGTCGCTTTGTAGAAGGGTTCTCATCTATTGCTTCGCCATTGACCAGATTGACCCAGAAGGGTGCCCCATTCAGATGGTCCGATGAGTATGAGGAGAGATTTCAGAAGCTCAAGTCAGCATTAACCACAGCTCCGGTACTAGTTTTGCCTACTGGTTCAGGTTCTTATACAGTCTATTGTGATGCTTCTAGAGTTGGCTGGGGAGCAGTATTGATGCAGGACGGTAGGGTGATTGCCTACGCGTCTAGATAGTTGAAAGTGCACGAGAAGAATTACCCAGTGCACAATCTTGAATTAACTTCTATTGTTCATGCCTTAAAGATTTGGCGGCATTATTTGTATGGAGTGCAGTGTGAGATTTACACCGATCATTGTAGCTTGCAGTATCTTCTAAGGCAGAAAGACTTGAATTTGCGACAAAGGAGATGGTTGGAGCTTCTCAAGGACTATGACTTGACTATTTTGTATCATCCGGGGAAGGCCAATGTGGTGGCCAATGCCTTGAGTCGCAGAGCCGATAGTTTGGGGAGTCTAGCTTACCTTTCAGCAGCAGAGCGACCTTTAGCCCTTGATGTTCAGGCTTTAGCGGGTCAGTTGGTGAGATTGGATTTGTCGGACCCTCCACAGGTGATAGCTAGCATGGCTTCTCGGTCTTCTTTATTTGATCAGATTAAGGAAAGACAGTATGATGACCGACACTTGTTAGTTCTCCAGGATAGGGTTCGTAGAGGTGATGGCAGAGATGTGACTATTGGTGAGGATGGGGTTATAAGGATGCAGGGTCGTATTTGTGTGCCCAATGTAGATGGTATTCAGGAGTTGATATTAGCAGAGGCTCACAGCTCGCGGTATTCTATTCACCCGGGTGCCGCGAAGATGTATCAGGATCTGAGACAACAGTATTGGTGGAGACGGATGAAGAGAGATATTCTTGAGTATGTAGCACGATGTCTCAACTTCCATCAGGTCAAGTATGAGCACCAGAGACCATGTGGTTTGCTTCAAAGGTTAGATATTCCAGAGTGGAAATGGGAGAGAATTACTATGGATTTTATAGTTGGGCTTCCAGGGACTTCGAAGGGTTTTGATGCTATTTGGGTCATTGTGGATAGATTGACCAAGTCCGCGCATTTCATTCATGTCAGTACTACTTATACTTCAGAGCGGTTAGCTGGTATTTACATTAAGGAGATTGTCCGGTTTCTATTATTTCTGACAGAGGTCCTCAGTTCACATCTTAGTTTTGGAGGGCCGTACAAAAGGGTATGGGTACTGATGTAGAGTTGAGCACTGCATTTCATCCTCAGACCGACGGGCAATCGGAACGGACTATTCAGATATTGGAAGATATGTTACGGGCTTGTGTGAGTGATTTTGGTGGTTCATGGGATCCGTTTCTGCCATTAGCGGGTTTGCATATAATAACAGCTATCAGTCCAGTATTCAGATGGCCCCGTATGAAGCCTTATATGGTAGGAGGTGTAGATCTCCGGTTGGTTGGTTCGAGCCTGGTCAGGCTAAGTTATTGGGCACGGATTTGATTCAGGATGCGTTGGCGAAGGTGAGGTTGATTCAGGAGCGACTTCGCACAACGCAGTCTAGGCAGAAGAGTTATGCGGACCGGAAGGTCCGGGATGTGTCATTTATGGAAGGTGATAAGGTATTGCTAAAGGTATCACCTATGAAGGGTGTTATGAGGTTCGGAAAGAGAGGAAAGCTGAGTCCACGATTTATTGGTCCTTTTGAGGTGCTTCAGAAGGTTGGAGAGGTGGCTTATAGACTTGCTTTTCCACCCAGCTTGTCGAGTGTTCATCCGGTGTTTCATGTTTCGATGCTCAGGAAATATGTTGGTGACTCGTCTCATGTTTTGGACTTCAGCACAGTTCAACTTGAGGGTGATATGTCATATAGCATCAGTAAAAGTACAGTGGAGAGGTCAGCCAGTAAAGGAGGCTACTTGAGAGACCGAGCAGGAGATGCAGAGAAAATGTCCTCTCTTGTTTGAGACTCCAGGTATGTTTCAAGACCCGTTCGAGGATGAACGTTTGTGTAAGAGGGGGAGAATGTAACGACCCGGTCTGTCGTTACGTAGAACCTGCATTATAATTACTGTTATTGCCTTGTCATAGCTTGTTTTAACTATTATTGATGTGTTAGAGTTGGTAGGCTTGAAATCAGAAGGGTTGTAGTGAGAGTTTAGTCATTCAGTCTTTAAAAATAGCCTTGAAGTTGGAAAAGTGAACTGAGAGTTGACTTATAGGTAAACGACCTCGGAATGTGAATTTTATGTCACGGATATCTTCGTTAGGTGATTTGGGACTTAAGAGTGTGTTCAGAATAATTTTGTGATGCCCGGTGTAGAATTAGGCTTGAATTGGCAAAAGTTAGTTTTTGGCGATTTCCGGTCGGCAGTGGAAAATAGGCTATCGGGGTCGTAATGGAATTCCGATAGTTGGAACAGGTTCGTAATGTCATTTACGATATGTCTGTAAAGTTTCAGGTCAATCGGAGTTGTTTTGAGTAGTTTCGGCATCGTTGGTGGATTTTAGAAAAATCAAAGTTCTTAGGCTTGAATCCGATGTAAATTTGATATTTTGATGTTAGTTTTAGTGTTTTGAGAGTGCAACTAAGTTTGAATGATGTTATGAGATATGTTGGTAAGTTTGGTTGGGGTCCCGAGGGGCTCGGGATTGATTTCGGGTGGCTAAGGGGCATTTTTGGACTTAGGAAAAATGTTGGTTTTCTAGTTTTTGTGCAACAGGTTTTTACTCTCTGCGATCCCGTAGGGGGAGTCGCGATCGCGTAGTTCAATTGAGAGGGACAGCATTTTTACTCTCTGCAATCGCATAAAGGGGTCCGCGATCGCAGAGGTTTAGTAGCATAAGAAGTGCGATCGTGTGGCCTTGCCTGCGATCGCGTAGGGTCATGTCAGGCGCGTGGGGGTGAGGTCAAATGATCTTCGCGATCGTGTGATGAGAGCTGCGATCGCGTGTGAGTGAGGTTTTGTGAATCGCGATCGCGTGGCTTATGTCGCGATCGCAGTGAAGAAATCACTGGGCAGTATATAATTAAACCCTCCGCGACTTAAACCCTTTTTACACCATTTATGTACGGACAGAGAGCTTTGGGGGCGATTTTTGAAGAGGGAAATCAGTGTTCTTCATATAGGTAAGTGTTTTGATCATTAAAACTCGTTTATGGGTGATTATAGAACATAATCTTAGCATTTAATTCATGAGAATCGGTAGAAAAATGTGGGTTTAGGGCTTGAGATTATGAGACCTTTAAGGGTCGATTTGAGGGGTCGATTTGAGGGGTCAAACGGACTCCGAATTTGATGTTCTTTATATGTACGGACTCGTGAGATGATGAAGAACAACTTTCTATAAAATTCTTTGAGTTTCGGGATGCGTACCTGGGGGTCGGGTTTTGACCGAATTCGGAATTTTGAGCTAAATTCGATATTTTTCAATTGGAATTTATTCCTTGAGCATAATTTGATGATAAAAATCTGAGTAGATTTGGAGCATCCGGAAGTTGATTCAAAAGGCAAACGCATTGCGAAGTAATTTCGGGCCAGTTTGAGGTAAGTAATGTCTTTAAATCATGTCCTGAGGGTATGAAACCCCGGACTCTGCACCCTTTCACGGGTTTTGAAATGCAAAGGTTGAGACTTTGGAGATATATTCCTTACTTAGGCAACTATTGAGTTCTGAAACCGATTTTCAAGCCTATGCTTAATAGTATTATTATATCTTGATATGATTTGAGCTGTAAGCCGTGTTTGGGGCCTAGTGCCGATCTGTTTTCCCCTTGGGGGTTGTGTTTACTATATTTTACTCACTAATATGCTATGATTTTATACTCAGGCTTTTCCTGATAAATTGTTTTGACACTCAGAGTATTTTGATACTGTTTATTGAAAAATAAAATAATATTTTGGGTGTATGTTATGGCCTAAGGGCAAATTGAGAGTGTCTGACTGAGTGAGGCTTTCAGGCCTATATTGTGAGGAGACTTTCAGGCCTTATGAGAGAGGTGAGAAGGCTTTCAGGCCTTATGAGAGAGGTGCGTAGGCTTTCAGGCCTTATGTTGTTATAGCGCTTGGGTTGTAGGAGCCCCTCCCGAGTCTGTACACACCCCTAGTGAGCGCAGGTACCTATTGAGTGATGATTATTGCCCGCGGGGCTGATACTGAGTGATGATTGATACTAAGTGATTGAGAGAACGCCGGAGGGGCAACTGTTACAAAAAATTATTTGGCCCGAGGGGCAGATTTTTGATGATTTTACTAAGTTTTCGAACTATGATTTACTTCGTTTTCAAACTGGTTTTACCGAGAATTTTACTGAGATATACTTATATTGCACTTGTTTTCAAGGGATTTCTGGAAACTGATTTCGAACTTATTATTTGATGAATACTACATGGTGACTTGGTGTTTTACTGGTTTTGTGGAATTGTGTATCTGTACTGTGTGTTTTATAATTCTCAGACTGTGATTTATTTTCATTACTATTGAGTTGGCGTACTCATAAAGACTCCCTGTGCCTCTGTGCACAGATTCAGGTGACGGTCTGGAGCAGTAGCTGTCCTTGCTTGTATTTGCAGATTCACGGGATTTCGAGGTAGCTGTTCAGCGTCAACAGCTTCTCCACTTCCCTTCCTTATTTAGTTTAAGCATTTGATTCAGATACATACATTATAGTTTTAGCAGAGTTAGATTTACTTATTCTTAGATGCTCGTGACTATTGACTCCAATCTTGGGAGGTTTTGTTTAGACTATTGTTGGGACGCTAAGACTATATTAAACTATTCTATGATTGGTTTCATGTTTATTATTAAATTGTGAACTCTTATAATTGAACAAATGCGTAGTAAGGTGATGGTTGGCTAGCCTAGTTCCACGATAGGCGCCATCACGGCCTGTTAGGATTTGGGGTCGTGACATCCTAGCACAAAACCCTTTAGAGAAATATCGTTCGCCTTTTTTACCCTTTAAAAATAGATTTTATATTGGTTTTAATTCTAATTTAATTATACTAATATTTAGGACTTTAAAATCAACTAAATTTTGGTCATTAAATCTTCCCTCATTCGGACGGCATATATAAAAACTCCTAAATTTTAGGAATTTAAAACCAAATAAAAATTTACTTATAAATCCTTTCCTTAAATAAATTATGTAAAGTAATTATGATATTTTCTTATGTTCATTAGACAAATGTATATAAACGTGTTAGAAATCTACTAATAAAATTTTAGATCTAATTTTAAGTCTTCAAAAATTAAAGATTACCAATAATATGTAAACCAAACTTACAACATACTAGGTCAGGTATGAAAATATATATAAATAAGATTAATACGACATGCTTACGTTTTGAAAATAATAGTAGTATTTTAATTTGAAGTAATAAGTAAAATAATGTACTTTAAGTTAACTATTTGAATAAGTTGAGTACATATTGTAAATTTATACACATTGTAGGCATATGAATTTTATTAAAGTTAAATTTATAAAATAATTTGGATTTTATTTGTCTAAATAAATATTATGGGCTAATATAATGAAATTATATATATAAGTACAATATATATGGGTTAAATAAATAAGTATTAATCCATTGAGCTAGCCCATTTAATTGGGCTACAAGTGATAAGCTCACTTCATTGAGCTCAAGATGACATCTTCCTAGAGGCCCAGGTTGGTGTCACGTGTCAAATGACGTGGCGCGCCAAATCAAACGAAAGAGACAATAGGATTGTGCCACGTGTCAAAATGACAAGTCATGCTAAGTCACATTAAAAGGCCAATGAAATCGCGCCATGTGTGCAAGTGACATATTCTGGCCAATCAAATGTGGCCATGTCACACTTCGATTTGATTGGTCGAAAAGAGTTTGTTCTTATCATAACTCCTCTCTTCCACGACTATAAATAGGGGTCTTCATAACCCAGAAAAGAGACCATAAGTTATAACAAGAAGCAAGCAGAGAGCTCGTGGATTAAACACCGCAGATTTCTCTACAAACTACAAGTTCAAGCACTCAAGCTACAAGTTTAAGTTCAAGTCAAGATCGAGAACAAAGGCAAATCAAATACCAAGGCGTTCGAGATCAAGTTACTTGTTCGTGATCAAATCCAAATCCAAGTTCAAGAAGGAGATTCAAGATTAAGTTTTACAAGCCCTTGAATCAAATCAAAGTCAAGCTCACCAAGATACTTTATATTCCTGAAGAATCAGAGGAATACCATAGAGATTGTAACACTTTTATTTATTGAAATCAAATACTACATTTGTTACGCAATTTTCCGGTCTTGATTATTTATTTTTCTCGACTCGAAAATTTGTTGTTACAAATTTCTGGCACGCCCAGTGGGACCATCTCTACCTCTCATCTCGTCAAATTACCAAATTTCAAGAACACAGAATTGGCTCCTAAGAAGATCAACTTCAAGCTCACTACTGCTAAGGCTACAGATTCCAAGTTTTCCTCTGATGTTGAAAACTTGCTGGATGCTACTATGGAAGGCGTAGGACCTATCAATAGGAACAAGGCAAACTTGCTGGGACAACAAGCATTTCAAATGTCGTCTGCTTCAGTTCCTATCTTTGATTTTCGATCCTCAAAGGGGGCAAGATAATTTCCAACTGAATTGGAAGAAGGAGCGAACATTGCTGAAATCGTTGAGAAGACATTGGCTCTACTTAGCCCATCTAGATCTAAGAATCTCGTCACACAGGATGATGATGATGTCTCGATCATTGGATCTTCTCTAAGCACTCCACGTGAGTTGTTCCACTCAGAGTATGTTATAAGAGAAAATCCATGCTTTGCTCCATCATCCACAACGGTTATCCAAGCAATGGTGACTAACACTTCAACTGTTGAGGAACAACTCGCAAATTTAACAAAGGCAATTGAAGGGTTGACAAAGCATATGCAAGATCAAGATGATCAAATTGTCAAGCTGACAGATAGAGTTGGAAGCATGATGGAGAAAGATTCGAGTCATGCACCTGGAAAGCTCCCTATGATGCAAGATAAAGGAGATTCATCTGCAAGGCAGACAACAACTCCTAAAAAAATTCAGATTTCGTCTGATGGGGTTATTCCCATTGACCAGTTGAAAGACTTCATTATGGGAACCATCAAAGATAAGTATGATGTTGCTGCCAAGTCTTCTCTCGCATATGCAAAGCCATACACTGCGAGAATTGAGAGTTTTAAGATGCCTGCAGGTTATCAACCCCCAAAATTTCAACAATTTGATGGAAAAGGAAACCCAAAGCAACACATTGCACACTTCGTTGAAACTTGTAATAACACTGGAACCTATGGAGATTATCTTGTCAAGCAGTTTGGCCGTTCCTTAAAAGGAAATGCTTTTGATTGGTACACTAATCTCGAGGCTGGTTTCATCGATAGCTGGGAGCAACTTGAACATGAATTTCTCAATCGCTTCTATAGCACAAGGCGAACTGTAAGCATGGTTGAACTCACACACACAGGTCAGTGGAAGGATGAACCAGTTGTTGATTTATCAATCGATGGAGGAATGCAAGCCTCAACTACAAAGACAGACTTAGTGAAACCTCTGGAATAGAAATGTGTATTCAAGGAATGCATTGGGGACTTCGCTACATCCTACAGGGTATCAAGCCTAAGTCTTTTGAAGAATTGGATACACGTGCTCATGATGTGGGGTTAAGTATGTCTTCTAGTGGAAATCAAGGGCCACCAGCTTACGAACCTCGCAAAGTGAAGGATAGACAAGAAACGAAGAAAGTAGGCAAGTTTTTGCCGAAGTCTGAGAGCAAAGAATCATTAATTTCAATGCCTCACCATTAACCGTCACTACAAAAGTGAGTAAGAAGCAAAGTGTGAAGACAACGTCCTTACCGGATAAAGTTTGGACTCTGATGTTCCAGCAATTTTTGAGGAACTCCTTGAGTTGAAACTCATTGAGTTACCTAAAATGAAGCGGCCAGACGAAGCTGGAAGGACTAATGATCCAAATTATTGCAAGTACCATCGGTTGATTGGCCACCCTATTGAAAAGTGCTTTTTCTTCAAGGAGAAAGTCATGGACTTGGCCGCTGAAGGAAAAATCTTGCTAGAGGATGAGAAGGAAAGTTCGAATCAAGTCTCTGTCATTTTTGGTTCACATGATCCCGTTGTCCTTTGCAAGTTTGTCGAAGTACATGATAGTGATGGCGTCTGAATTGCGTCATCACCAAATATGATTAAATTTGGTGACTTTGAACCTATCGATGTGAGCAAAACATTTTTTCTCCCTATAGTGAGTGAAGTAATAGTGGAGGAAAGATCTCAAGAGGAAATTGAATCATGTGATGGTCAAAATGATGATGAAGGTTGGACTCTTGTAACTCGGCGGAGACGCTGTGAAACAAATTCACTGTCACGACCCTAAATCCTAACAGGTCGTGATGGAACCTATCGTGGAACTAGGCTAGCCAACCATCACATCACTACCCATTCGTTCTATTATAATAATTCACAATTAGATAAAAAACAGCAAACATACCATAAAATAATTTCCTTAAGTCTTAGCGCCCCAATAATAGTCTAAACAACTCTAAACAAAACCTCCCAAGACTGGAGTCAACATGGTCACGAGCATCTACGAAATAAAACTAACTCTACTAATGTATTGAATAAAGTCTAGGAATGAAATGCTAAAACTAAATAAGGAAGGGAAATGGAGAAGTCGTGAACGCTGGACAGCTACCTTGAAATCCCGTAAAACTGCTTCTAACGAACAGAGACAACTACTGCTCCGAGCCTGAGAAATACGAAACACACAGCACAGATACACCAATTCACAAAAATAGTAAAAACACCAAGTCACCGTAAAGTATTCACCAAATATATAGGTTCAAAAACCAATTTCCAGAAATCCTTTGAAACAAGTATAATTTCAATATATCTCAGTAAAACTCTCAAGTTTGAAAAACGAAGTGAATCGTAGTTAAAAACTCAGTAAAATTATCATAAATTTGCCCCTCGGGCCAAAATCATTTCTCGTAACAATTTCTCTCAGTATCATCCCATCAGGCAACCTCACAATCACTCAATATCAGCCTATCAGGAAACCTCACAGTCACTCAGTATCAGCCCACCAGGCAACCTCACAGTCACTCAGTATCAGCCCCGCGGGCAACATCACTCAGTAGGTACCTGCGCTCACTGGGGGTGTATACAGACTCCGGAGGGGTTCCTACAACCCAAGCGCTATAACAAGCCACATCATGGCATAAATCACTCACAATATCGACCCTCGGCCACTCTCATATCACAACAACATTACAATAATGGCCCGCAACCTCACTCAGCCAGACACTCTCAACATGCCCTTCAAGCCATAAATATATCGGGTTCTCGACCCAAAAACAGTGTTTAATGTTCAATAAATAGTATCAAAATACTCTGAGTGTCAAAACAATTATCAAGAAAAGACTGAGTGAAAATCATAACATATCAAGTGATGAAAATAGTAAAAAATAGCCCCCAAGGGGTAAACAGATCGGCACTAGGCCCCAAACATGGCTTACAGCCCAAATTATATCAAATATATATCAATACTATTAAGCATAGGCTTTAAAATCGGTTTCACAACTCAATAGTTGCCTAAAAAGGAATATATCTCCAAAGTTCCAATCTTTGCATTCCAAAATCCGTGAAAGGATGTGAAGTCCAGGGTTTCATACCCTCAAGACAGAATTTAAAGACATTACTTACCTCAAACTAGCCCGAAACTTATTCCGCAATACGCTTGCCTTTCGAATCAACTTCCGAATGATCAAAATATACCAAGTTTAGATTTTTATCATCAAATTATGCTTAAGGAATGAATTCCAATTGAAAAATATCGATTTTAAGCACAAAACCCGAAATCGGTCAAAACCCGACCCCCAGGCCCGCGTCCCGGAACTCGACAAATTTTATACCAAAATGTTTCATCGTCTCACGAGTCCGTACATATGAAGAACGCTAAAATCGGAGTTCGTTTGACCCCTCAAATCGACCCCTAAAGGTCTCATAATCTCAAGCCCTAACTCCATCTTTTTCTACTGATTTTCATGGATTAAACACTGATATTATGTTTCTTAATCACCTATAATCGAGTTTTAGGGTCCAAAAATACTTACCTCTACGAAGAACACTGATTTCCCCTCTTCAAAATCTCCTCCAAGCTCTTTTCCCGTTCAAAAATGGTGTTAAAAGGTCTAATAGTCGCGAAGGGTTTAATTTTTATACTGCCCAGGTAAATATTCATCGCAATCGCAGAGCACAAAACCCACTGCCTCTCTTTTTATTCTACGCGATCGCGAAGTTTTGACTTCCACACCCACGCGATCGCGTCTCTACCCACGCGACCGCACTGACCAAGTCCTTCTACTTCTCACATGTCCACTCTCCTCTACGCGATCGCGGTCCTGGCCAAGCGTTCGCGTAGCACAAGTTCACAGACCCTCGCGATCGCGACCTGAACCCTGCGATCGCGATTCACAATTTCCCCCAGGACCCAACTTACTCTATGCGATCGCGGACGAGTCCACGCAATCGCAGTGAACAAATCCCTACTGCTAAAACACCAGAAAACCAGCATTTTTCCCAAGTCCAAAAGTGCCCGTTAACCATCCGAAATCAATCCCGAGCCCCTCGGGACCCTAATCAATTATACCAACACATCATAAATGATCATTCAAACTTAGTTGCACCCTCGGAACACCAAAACTAACATCAAAACACCAAAATCACATCGGATTCAAGCCTAAGAACTTTCAAATTCCTAAAATCCACCAACGATGCCGAAACTATCCAAAACATTTCCGATTGACCTGAAATTTTGCAGACATATCCAAAATGACATTACGAACCTGTTCCAACTATCGGAATTCCATTCGGACCCCGATAGCCTATTTTCCACTGCCGACCGAAAATCACCAAAAACTAAACAATTCAAGCCTAATTCTACACCGGACATCACCAAATTATTCTGAACACACTCCTAAGACCCAAATCACCTAACAAATCTATCCGAGCCATAAAATCCACATTCCGAGGTTGTTTACCAATAAGTCAACTTTCAGTTTACTTTTCCAACTTTAAGGCTATTTTTAAAGGCTAAGTGACTAAATTCTTATTACAACCATTTCGATTCCGAGCATACCAACTCTAACACATCAATAGCAGTATAACCAACCTATGACAAGTAAAAAACAGTAATTATAGTGCAAATTCTACGGAACGACCGACCAGGTCGTTACATTCACAAAGGGAATCCAATAAGCAATTGACTAGGGGGGAAATGGTGAAAAGACCCAAGAAGAAAATAATAAATAAGAATTGGAAGAAAACAAAAAATGGAGGAGAATCTCTATCAAAGGCTATGTCATCCACTGACATTGGATGAATTCCTACCAAGTTGGTTACACATGCAAGCTTCCTGTGAAGATATCAAGGACTCATGTTGTAAGGTAGAGGAAGAAGAGACAAAGAAGGAATATGAATCATTGTTGCCACCTCCACTGAGCAGCTCTCTGAAGAAGTGGACACTTGTGATTCAAAGATCACATTTACTAATGATGATCTTTTTCTTGGTGAAACACCCCATAATCGTCCGCTATTTATGGTTGGATTTGTGCGTGAGCAGAGAATAAGTAGAATTTTAATTGATGATGGATCTGGCGTCAATATTCTCCCAGTTCGTACTATCAAAGATCTTGGCATATCGATGTATGAACTACGTGAAAGTCGTTTGATGATTCAAGGGTTCATTCAAGGGGGCAAAGAGCTACAAGGGCTATCAAATTGGAAATAAATATGGAAGATTTGTATTTGAGTGCATGGATGCATGTGATCGATGCAAAGACCTCATATATATCTTGTTAGGAAGGCCATGGATACACGAGAACAAAGTGGTCTCGTCCATCTACCATCAATGCTTGAAGTACTGTGAATATGGGGTCGAAAAGAAGATAGTCGCTGATGATAAGCCCTTTACCGAGGTTGAATCATACTTTGCCGGTGTGAAATTCTACTCAAAAGAGGTTAAGGTTGATGATGTGATATCGACCAAAAGTGTTGCAAAGAAGGTTGATGTCACAACTAGCAACGCAAAAATTACGGTTGAAAAAGATCAGGTGCTCTATGATAGGAGCAAGATGAATGAGGCATCTTCAAGTAAGAAAGTGACTCATGTTCTTAGCTATGTCCCAAAGGCAAGAAAGGTTGAAGATCCTTCTTCTGAACTACAAGGTAATGTTTTAGGAGACTTGACCCTTCCTATCAAGTGAATTGATGCAATTAAGTCATCTACAAAGTTGCTTAAAGGGTTTGGCAAATCATCAAACCACAATTCGCTTCTAAATCCAGCACTTCCTGCAAAGCACACAAATGAGGGCTTTGACCCAAACGCCTACAAGTTGTTAGCAAAAGTTGGATATGATCCCAATGAACCATCCAAGTTGGGAAAGCTCCCGCCTGAAGCTTCAAATCCTACTCAAACGGTGATGAAGGAGAAAGGGTACCCACTGAAGCAATCACGTGAAGGATTGGGTTACAAACAACCCCCGCCCATCTGTATCTCCATTAGAAGGGAAAGTTTTAACTACATCACTGCTAAATAAGTGTCTGCGACGTTTAATAAGAAGCCTTCTGTGTTTGAGCGACTTACGAAACCAAGGACTACAGTCTTTGATAGGTTGGTACCACTTAACAAGGAAGAAAAGCGTCATGGAAGTAATAGAAGGATTGGAGCACCTATCTCCCTTAAAAAGGAGATTTTGACCACAGACTACCCAAGTCTGATTCCTTCTAGAATGAGGGGATAGACCAAACTTGTAGTTTCGTGTGGAGAGGTCCTCAAAGCAAAGGCTCATACTATAGTCCACACTAAAGAATGGGAGGAAGATGAAGAAAGTGTGGGGTTATCATATCATATCACCAATCATGATGAACAAAATGCTTCACCTTATACGAAAATCGAGGAAAAGTGCCTTGATATTCATGTATGTCATCACATATCTTTTAGTGATGGTGATCCTCAAGAGGATGAAGACGCTAAAGATGCACCAACGGAGCTTGAAGAAGGGGTGAAGACAACAGTTGATGCACTAAAAGAAGTCAATCTCGGAGTAGTTGAATATCCAAAGCCCACATATGTAAGTGCCTCTCTAACTGGTGATGAAGAGAGCAAATATATTGAGCTACTTAAGGAGTTCAAAGATGTATTTGCTTGGAGCTACAAAGAGATTCCAGGTTTAGACCCCAAGGTGGTTGTTCATCATCTTGCTGTCAAACGAGGTGCTCGTCCTGTAAAGCAAGCACAACGTCGCTTCAGACCTGAATTGGTTCCCTTGATTGAAACTGAAGTTAACAAGCTTATTGAGGTTGGTTTTTTTCGTGAAGTTAAATATCCTACATGTATTTCAAGAATCATCCCTATAAGAAAGAAGAATGGCTAAATCCGAGTTTGTGTCGACTTTAGGGACCTAAACAATGCTTGTCCTAAGGACGAATTTCCTCTTCCTATACCTAAGCTCATGATTGATGCAACAACTGGATATGAGGCGATGTCTTTCATGGATGGTTCATCTGGATATAATCAAATTCACATGGCACCGAAGGGCGAAGAACTTATTGCCCTTCGCACCCTTAAAGGTGTATACTGCTACAAGGTAATGCCTTTTGGTTTGAAGAATGCTGGTGCTACATATCAACGTGCCATGCAAAATATTTTTGATGACATGATTCATAAAAACGTGGAGTGTTTTGTTGATGACTTGGTGGTAAAGTCAAGTAAGAAGG
This sequence comes from Nicotiana undulata, assembly GCA_005239495.1. Lineage (NCBI taxonomy): Eukaryota > Viridiplantae > Streptophyta > Magnoliopsida > Solanales > Solanaceae > Nicotiana > Nicotiana undulata. Next base: position 5,225 of record MDKH01091223.1, on the reverse strand, counting down.
ATGATCACTTGCAAGATTTGAGGATGGTATTTGAACGGCTTCGGAGATACCAACTCAGAATGAATCCTTTGAAGTGCGCTTTTGGAATTACTTCTGGGAAGTTCCTCGGTTTTATTGTTCGACATCGAGGTATCAAAATTGATCAAGCTAAGGTGGATGTTATTTTAAAAGTGCCCGAGCCTAAACATATTCATGAATTAAAAAGCTTGCAGGGTAAGTTGGCATAATTTAGAAGATTTATTTCGAATCTGGCTGGAAGATGCCAACCATTTAGTCGCCTCATGAAGAAAAGGGTTCCTTTTGAATGGGACCAAGCTTGCAGAAACGCTTTTGAAAGCATTAAGTCTTATCTTATGAAACCTCTAGTACTGGAAGCCCCCATACCTAGAAAGCCATTAATATTATACATTTCAGCGCAGGAAAGGTCAGTAGGAGCGCTTCTCGCTCAAGGAAACAATGAAGGAAAAGAAAATGTGCTTTATTACTTAAGTAGGATGATGACGCCAAATGAGCTCAAGTATTCGCCTATTGCAAAGTTATATTTGGCACTTGTCTTCTCTATTCAGAAGATGAAGCATTACTTCCAAGCTCACGTTGTGCGACTCGTCTCAAGAGTGAACCCTATCAAGTTTGTCATGTCTAAACAAGTCCTACGTGATCGATTAGCAAGGTGGTACCTCCAATTTCAACAATTTGAAATTGTGTACGTTCCTCAAAAGGTAGTAAAGGGACAATCATTAGCAGACTTCCTAGCTGACCATCCGATTCCAGATGATTGAGAGTTGTCTGATGAATTGCCTTATGAAAATGCAATGGTCGTAGAAATTCAGCCTCCTTGGAAGATGTATTTTGATGGCGCTGCACATCGTGAAGGAGCTGGTGCTGGAATAGTGTTTATCACTTCTCAAGGAGAAGTTTTGCCCTATTCTTTCACTCTGACACAACGATGTTCCAATAATGTTGCTGAATATCGAGCGTTCATACTTGGGCTTGAAATGGTTGTGGATATCAAACAATTGCAATTACAAGTTTTTGGAGATTCCAAGTTAGTGATCAATCAGATTTTGGATAGCTATGAGGTCAAGAAGACAGAGTTGGTGCCATATCACAAATACGCTCAAAGATTGGTAAGTTGGCTTGGAGAGGTAATTATTCAACACGTGCCAAAAAAGGAAAATAAGAGAGCTGATGCATTAGCAGCCTTAGCTTCTACATTATCTTTGCCTGATCATACACAAGTCGTTGTTTGCCAAAGATGGGTAGTCCCTCCACCAAATGACTGTGAGGAAGAATAAAGTGAAGTTGAGCATATTGCTTCCATTCTTGAGGTTGAAATTGAAGACTGGAGACAACCATTAATCGATTATCTTTGTTATGGGATATTGCCGGAAAATCCTCGAAGGAAGATGGAAATCCGAAGGAGAGCCCCTCGTTTTCTTTACTATAAGAATACACTCTATAGACGATCATTTGATGGAGTGCTCCTACGTTGTTTGGGTATTGATGAATTCCTTCAAGCCTTGCAAGAAGCACACTCTGGAGTATGTGGTGCGCATTAATCTGGGCCAAAACTTCATTTCCACATAAAAATTATGGGGTATTATTGGCCAACCATGGTGAAAGATTGTTTGGATTACGCTCAGAGGTGTAAAGCTTGCCAATTCCGTGCTAACTTCATACATCAACCACCTGAAGTATTACACCCAATTGTTGCCTCTTGGCCATTTGACGCTTGGGGTTTAGATGTTGTTGGTCCATTGCCGAAGTCTTCTGGTGGACATCTATATATATTGGCCGCAACTGATTACTTTTCGAAGTGGGCAAAAATTGTTTCTCTTAAGGAAGTAAAAAAGGAAAATGTTGCTAACTTCATCCGAGTCAATATTATCTATCGATTTGGCACTCCACGATATATATTGAGGGACAATGGTAATCCATTTGATAACAAGTTGATGAATAAAATATGTGATCTTTTTGGCTTCAAGCAACGTAATTCCTCCATGTATTATGTTGCTGCCAATGGACTTGTTGAAGCATTTAACAAGACACTCTGCAACTTTTTGAAAAAGGTTGTTTCTAAGTCTAATAGATTTTGGCATGAGATAATGGAAGAAGCTCTTTGGGCATATAGGACCACATATCGCACACCAACGCAAGCGACTCCTTATTCACTTGTTTATGGAGTTTAAGCAGTCCTTCCACTTGAGTGTCAAATCCCATCGTTGCGGCTTGCCATTCAAGAAGGACTTACTGATGAAGAAAATGCTCGGTTACGCCTTGAATAATTGGGAGCTCTTGATGAAAAGAGTCTAGAAGCTCAAAAAAGCCTTGAATGTTATCAAGCTCACCTGTCTCGATCTTTTAACAAAAGGGTACGCCTTAGATATTTCCAAGTGGGTGACCAAGTTCTTGTGGTCAAAAGGCCTATTATTACCTCTCGTCGATCTGGGCAAATTCTCTGCTAAGTGGGATGGACCATATATCGTACAATAGGTATACTCAAGTGGCGCTTACAAGATAGTTGACTCGGAAGGTTTGCGGATTGGCCCCATCAACGAGAAATTCATGAAGAGATACTATCCTTGAAGAAAACAATTACGCTCTTTAACGCATGAGCATAAACTGCATGTTACTCCTAGCCCGCAAGAGTATAAACTGTGCACGGTCCACACAAAAAGGTCCGCTAGGTTGAAAACCTTGAAAGAGGCGGCCTAGGAAAAAGTTAGGACATCCAAAAATAAAGTCCGCTAGGTTGAAAACCTCAAAAGAGGCGACCTAGTTAAAAGTTAGGACAAAAATAAAACTCACCCATTTCGAACTACAGAATGACTTGATCCTCTTCACCGAGGTACATAGGCAGCTTAGAGTTCCCTTCTAAGTTAAGTCATATGAGTTCAAAAATACATATTACCCAAGGAATATTTCAAATGAGGCATGATGGAATATAATTCACTTGGTCGGCATTAGAAATTTAAGTGTACATGTATTCTTTTGTTAACCCCTCTATTTTATCTTGATGGCTCAATGGGGGGTAAGTCCTCCATGTCAAATTGAGGTCTTTGATGGAATTATTGTAGTTTCTTTAATAAGAGGCTAAGTATTCAAGTTGAAGTCTCCGATCTTAAGTCATCATCAATTTGAAGTGTTCAAGCCGGCTAGTTCTTAAAGTTAAAGTCTGTAAGCATGTCAAGTCTTCAAATCCATAAAGCACTTGAAAAATAAATCGAGAACAAAAAGGGAACATTAATGAGGATGCTCAATATAAAGTGAAGCAAACGAAGTTTTATTGCTGATGAGAACATCTACTAAACAATCAAATGCATGAAGGAAAGAAAAAGAAAAAAAAACAAATAAAGTAGTGTTAATAGCCTAATCTAAGCACAACTTGTAGTTGGCCAAATCCTTGAGCATAGCTTCCAAGTACTTCTTCTTCTTCTCCAAATCGTCCAAGTCATCAGCAGTCAACAAGGCAGTGCAGCATGCGTCATACTCCTTTCTAGTAGTTGAGGCTCCCAACTTGGCTTCTTCAACTTCTTTCTCAGCAACCTCTAAAAGGGCTTCTAAGTTCTTCTCTTTTTCACGGAGCTTCTCTATCTTCTCTTTCACTGTAGGGACTGGCGGACAGATGACACTTCTCTAACCTTCTCTTCTTCTTCAATCATGGCATTTGTAAGGTGTACCTTAACATCTGATATTGCAGTGTAACGACCCGGCTTATTGTTTTAAGAATTTATGCTCCGTTCAGTGACTTAAGGTCTCGAGTAGCTTCGCAATATGTGTTATGACTCGCGTGTGTGGTCAAGTTTAGTTTTCGGAAGATTCGGAATTTAAATTAAAGAAATATTCTCATTTCGAAGCTTAAATAGAAAGAGTTGACCGGAGAGTTGATTTTTGAGTAAACGACTTTAGAATCGGAAGTTTCAGCAGGTTCGTATGATGATTTTAGACTTGGGCGTATGTTCGGATCGGGTTTTGGATGACCCGGGAGCATTTCGGCGCAAATTGTAGAAGTTAGCATTTTAGAAGAAATTTCATAAGTCTGGGTTGAAGTGCATTTCGGTGTTATTTATGTTCGTTTGGGATTCCGAGTCTAAGATTAGCTCTGTATGGTGATTCTGGAGTTGGGAGCGCGATCAGAAGTGAATTCATAGGTCCGTAGGTCATTTTGAAGTCATTTGGCTAAAGATAGAAATTTGAAGGTTTTTGAGAAGTTTGACCGAGAGTTTGACTTTTTGATATTGGGGTAGGATTCCAATTCCGAAAGTTGGAGCAGGTCTGTAATGTTGAATATGACTTGTGTGCAAAATTCGAGGTCAATCGGACTTGATTTGATACGTTTCGGCATCGAATGTAGAAGTTTCAAGTTCTAAAGTTCATTAAGCTTGAATTGGGGTGTGATTCATAAATTTGACGTTGTTTGATGTGATTTGAGGCCTCGAGCGAGTTCATATCATGTTTTGGGACATGTTGGTATAATTGGTTAAGGTCTCGAGGGCCGCGGGTGGATTTCAGAAGGTTAACGGAATGGATTTCGGGCCAAAATAGCTGCTGAAATTTCTGCTGCAAATCTATTTTGGACAACAACTGATGCATCGAAGAGCTAACTTTGGAAGCGTATATAACAAAATATATAAGGAATCTGAAAATTTGCAAAATGTAGAAGTTGTAGCCCTTGAATTCTAGTTTCCATAAAGTTAAACCATTCATGATTTGGACATTTGATCAGAAAGTTATGATCAATTGAAGATGGTTGGTGAAGCAGTTTTGACAGAATTTACTGATGCATGGAGCCGACTTTTGAAGCTCATATCTCGAAATATATAAAGAGTTATATGGTTTACAACCTATCAAATGAAAGATCTTCGAGTCTATTTTTAAATATTCAAACCGTTTATCATTTGGATATTTCTACAAGTAGTTATGGGCGTTTTAATAGAAGGTGTACAGCAAGGAAAAATTATAATAGGATGTACAACCTGCACAGCGCAAGGTACAACTCGATGGATCATGGGCAGATTGTTTTAAAAGCGAGTTTTGGCCCATTTCTTTCATTGGACGATTTTGGAGAGCTCAAGGAGGGATTTTCGCCAAGCAACACTAGGTAAGTGATTTCTTTCTATTTTTGAGTTAAATATGTGATTAAGGACCTAATAGTAGTGTTTAATTGGGGAAAATCAGTGGAAAAGAGAGGATTAGGGCTTGAGTTTAAGAGACCTTCTAGGGGT
>ML252972.1:0-70183 GCA_005239495.1 Nicotiana undulata | reverse complement strand
TGTTGTTAAAATTTCTGACTTTCGAGACGTGGGCCCGAGGGCCGGGTTTTGACCGAATTCGGGACTTTTGGTATTTTTGCTAAATTTTGATTTGGGGATTGTTCCTTAGCACATTGTGACACTATGTAATTGATTATTGATAGATTTGGAGCATTTGGAGGCCGATTCTCGAGGAAAGGGCCCGGCGGAGTAGAGTTGAGCCGGTTTCGAGGTAAGTAACGGCTTCAACCTTGGAACTGAGGGGTTCAAAACCCCAATGTACATGCTAATTGATGATAGTTACTATGATACACTCGCCAAGTGACGGGCATATGAGTGTTGGTTGATTTGTTGTGGCCCGGCTTATCCCCAGGCACGGTTTAACTGTTGTTCCACCATGATATCGGTACTGTGAAGGCTATTAATGCGTAGAAACTAAAAGAAACATAACAAGTATAAATGATAAGACTTCATGTCTATATGTGGAGACCGGAAAGGGTCCGTTACTGTTGTTTCTATTGCGAACTTTACTTGTGCATACTCAGTCCTGTTATTATACATGTATTCGTATTTCAGTCTCAGAAATCATTTATTTATCATGCATTGCCATTGTTTGGGCTGTTTACATAATGAGAGTGTTGTGAGGAGACTGGTAATTCTGACTGAGTATGGGCCTAGAGCCGAATGTTGAGATGATATACCCTTCGTGGGCTTGATATATATATATATATATATAGCGCTTGAGCCGTATCCTTGGTGGCCCCTCTGGAGTCTTTACACCCCCAGTGAGCCCACAGTTATTGAGGGATGGATTTCCCTAGACATGGATTTGTTCGAGATATGAGTTATTGACGGATGGATTTCCCTGGACATGGATTTGTCCGAGATATGAGATATAGAGGGATGGATTTCCCTGGCAAAGATACTGTTTATGAGATACGGAGGGATGGATTTCCCTGGTACATATTATGGATGAGTATGATATCCCAGAGATGGAATTCTCCGAAAGGCTGAATTGGCTTGCTCCCTCGGTACTTAGTGACTGAGTCACCACGTCGTACATGTTACGGGATGGATTTCCCTGGGCCAATGGCCAATTATGTGTACCGAGAGGACCACCTGTGAGAGTTTCATGCTACATACATGGCATTTATTTGTTATTCACGGATTGTGACTAAGTTTTAGGGTCATTTACATAACCTGATTGTCACTGATATTCTCGGTTATTTCTGAAACATTCATTATCCGAATTGTTATTTACGGAGGTTGAGTTCGTCACTAACTCCTCAGACCGTAGGTTGTTTTCGTTACTTACCTGCACACTGTGTGTGTAGATCCAGGAGCACCGAGATTTGGCACGGATCGGTGATAGCAGCTTATCTCTTAGAGCCGACGAGGTAGCAGCTGGCGTTCGCTGTCCCGTCCCTCTTTTCCTTATTTTTCCTCCTGTATTAGAAATTGGAAACTTAAAACTTCAGTATTATTTCTCAGTTGTATTGATGTTAGTAGCTCATGACTGCGTGACTCCAGATCCTAGATTGATTGTTGGAGCTTATTTCTTCTGTTAGACTGTTTTTAACTGATTAAAAATTTCCGTATTTCTATGAGTTGAGCCAAAAAAGAGTAAATTTCTCTAGTAAATGAATTGAGTATTGTTGTAACGGTTGGCTAGCCTGGTTCCACGACAGGCGCCATCACAACCCGGAAACGGGTCGTGACATGTTCAGAAACAAGCTCTCTCTAATTCTACTATAATCTAAACACTGCTTTCCCAAGCATAGCATAGATAGTAGGGTGAATTGATAGCTGCAACAATTCATAAGTTAAAACTAGAATTAAAGACACAACCACAAGATGACAATCAGAATTAACACATGTGTAATTAATAAACGTTAATAATCATGTAGACCACAACCCTAGAACTAGAGTGCTTAGCCACTCATATTCGTAGTAACAATTTTCCAAAAACAAATTACAAAGAAATGAAGAACTCGATGATTTTTTTCTCCAAAAGTTGTTCCACGTGATGTTCTTGCTTGCGGCCGCAAAACTCCTCTAAAAATGGTGTTTAATGACTATTTATATGTGTGGAGAAAAGACCCGAACAAAATTACCAAGTCCAAAACCAAATAGGAAATAAAATAAACTTTAAAAATCCGAAACACGCTCACTACAAGCATGTGCCTCGCGAGCTCTATTGCGCGCTTGGTCTTACGGTAAGCCTCGCGGCGCACGCTCAAACGCGAGCAAGAAAGCTCGCCTCGCCTGCTGCAGCTTACGATAATGATTTGCTGCCTAACTTCCAAGTCACGTTTTTGTTCTCTTTTTCTTTTAATTCTTTGCAATGTTTCTTTTCTACCTTAAATGATTGTTGATCTTCAATTATAAGGACTTTATTTAATATTAATTCACTATATACTTCAAATTCGTCATTTTGTTCAAACTTCATCTTCAAAGTACCTACACTTAAAATAAACTCAATTAAGTTAAGTAATGCACTAAAAATAAGAAATTATAGCCAAACATCACTATCCCACACTTAAACGTTGCTCGTCCTCGAGCAATCAAACTACACTTTATATAGTCACGGTCTTTTTAAACAATTCTCCTAACTCATTACACCAAGAATCTTTAAAATAGACTAAGCACAATAGTGTAACATCTTCGCCTCAAGATTTGACTCACAAGTACGATGCATTATTCACAATTCACTCACTTACTCTAACATAGAGGTCAATGACATTACCTTTCCTTCATGAATCAAGTGCAGTCTCACAACAAAAGATAGTAGTTTCACACACAATAAAATTTAAGAACAATTAGGAGCTCAAGATAGAAAGAATTCACTCACTCTCAGAAATAACATTCATATTCCACAAAAGATGCACCATAGTCTTGCCCGTAGTGTACTACTCTACTAATCAAGCTCATTCAGTCTAGGATCAAGTAGGGCTTTAATTGGTTGTAATGTAGGTTGTGGGTCGGATATGAAACATTTGGGTATAAGAGTGACTACACCTCCTTAAGCACTTTAACAATAAACTTTAACATTCAAACCCATACTTATGTCAAACCATAACTCCACATTCACATCAATGTATATTAACTCCATACTTCTTTAAACACAATTACATCAAGAGTCACCACTATTAAGGAATATCTTTCACAGCAATACAACTATTTTTTTTCTTTTTCAATTCAAGTGACTCTTACTTTTTCAAAACAGTGCACCTTTCTCCTTATTTCATTAGTTCCACTCAGAAGCCAAACTAACAGCTCCACACTTTAACTTTTACAAAGTTCATAACAGTTCATGTGCTCATCAGAGGTTAAAAGGTTCAAATAGATGGTTAATTCAAACATATGGGTAAAGCTTGTAATGTGGTTGCCAAAGAAATAGGATTACATGCTCAAAAGGGTTAACTACGACACATAACAATTAGGCTGGTAAACTATATATATCTGGCTCAACAAAGAAACACCTATATCACTTCCAAGACTGAACAAAACTACTATTTCATTTTGCAAACACACGGGGCAAGTTCTAGACATCAAATGCAATGCGCAGAACAACACACAAACCTCACACACATATGGCACCTGACTCACTCAGGATTGGACTCATCAAGACACTCTAGTCAAAGCAGTTAAGGAAAGTTAAGATTATAAAATTTAAGGTACTTATACAAGAGTCAAAAACTGAGCCTAAGCGTCATAACCAAAGTACTCACTATTCTCAAGGCATAACAAAGTCAAGAGATATTGCTTCAATTCAATTCATCTCACAATGGCTCCTACTCCTAAAAAATAAAACTAACTACACCTGATTCAAACAAAACCCTTGGAAAAGAACTGCGGCACAAAGAAAAATCAAGGGGGTGTTAATACACTACCTACAAAGAAAATTTTTTTCTCCTTTCTCTTTAGACTTAAGTCCTTCAAGAATACTGTAAAAGCCATCCATCGTCGGGAAAAATTTAATTTTTCTACTTTTTTCCGATTTTTTCTAAGCTACTAAAATACTACACAAGTACTAAAACAAAAATAAGAAGTTAACATTTTTCTACATCCCACTACTAATTATTTTTAGAGAATTCTCCCACGCCACACTTAAATGAGTGCAGTGCCCCCAATACACAAATGAAGCAAAAAAATAACGATGGTGGACAAGGAACTCCATGAAAGGCCAAAGTCCAAAGAAATAGCCGCTCACGGGGTACTCAGACTTCCCCTATGCATGTTCCTTTGTGTGGGCACCCCACACTTAGTTCTCACCATCTGACTCGCTTTTTCACTCTTCCAATGGCTTTACCTCCTATGCTTATAATCCTACAAAACAAAAACAAACACTATAACAATAATAAGAAAAAAATATAGAAATAAAAGAAAGCAGTAAAGATGGGTTGCCACCCAACAAGCGCCTAATTTAACATCACGACACGACACTACTACTCTGCTCAGGTTGGGCGCTTTCTCTTTTTCTTTCTCCCATTAAGCATAGCATATTTACACGCTCTCAGGAAATCTCCTCTTTCATATCTGGCTCTTTTCTCAATCATCCTTACACACTCATCTTGCAACACCATCTCATCGAACTTAGTTGTCCCATTCGAATCACTACAATTCACATAAGGACTCTGATTTATCCCCTTCAGCTCTACCGCAGTAATCATGCACAAGTCCTCATAATACTTAGGGAGCTTAAGTGCCTTGTACACATTAAAAGTGATTTCCTCATTGCCAACTCTCATCTTCAACTTCCCTTCCCTAACATCAATAATCGCTCCACCAGTAGCTAAGAATTGTCGCCCAAAATAATGGGTACTTCCTCATATGCCTCGTAATCAAGAACAATAAAATCAACAAGAAGAATAAACTTTCCCACTCGAACTAACACATCCTCAATAATTCTTTCTGGCATAACTAGTGACCTATCAACCATTTGTAAAGTGATTGTAGTAGTCTAAGCACCCCAATCCAAGTTTCTTAAACAAAAAGGATGGCATCAAATTTATTCTAGCCCCTAAATCGCACAGGGCTCTACCAACCTCTTATTTTCCAAGAGACAGAGGAATTGAGAAACACCCAGGATCGGTCAACTTAGGAGTGAGTTTACTCTGAACTCTAGAACTGCATTCTTCAGTAAGTACAACTATTTCAAACTATGTATGTCTTTGCTTGTTTTCCACAATATATCTGAGATACCTTGCATACTTAAGCATTTCCTGCAAAATTTCCACCAAAGCAAATTCACACGCACTTGGCTCAAAATATCTAAGATGTTTTTGTACATAGCGTCACCTTTTTGCTTTTGCAGTCATTGTGGAAACGGAGGTGGTGGCCTTGTCACGTTTACGGCTCTGATCCTTTGTTTTCTTTCTCATTCTCCTCAACTGGATTAGGAATTAATTCTCCTTAAGGTCTGGCAGTACACTTCTTATTTTGTGGAACTTCTTCTAATTCTCTTCCATTTCTCAAGGTAACCGCTTTGATTTGAGCCTTAGGATTAGGATTAGTATCACTCGGGAGAGCTTCAGCAGGTCTAATATTCTTATTGTTAGCCATTTCCCCAAACTACCTCTCTAGATTTCTGAACTCTGTGCGCGATTGTTGATTCCCAGCCCTGACTTGTTGATTCTCAGCAAGAACTTTCTAAGTGTCTATCAAGAGCTTTTTCATCATGTCAGTCAAACTCTCCTCTGCTTGATGTGGAGGTTTAGGTGGATGATTGTAATTCGCTTGAGGCCTGATATTCTAATTTCCACCCAAGAGAAGTTAGAATGATTCCTCCAATTCGGATTGTATGTATTACCATATTGAGCATTTTGATTCATCGGCCCTCTAGCTTGTTTCCCCACGTAGTAGATAGATTTAGGATTTACGGGACATATGTCACTTGTGTGACCTTCACCACATAACTCGCAGCAAGTAGACATCTGTTGCACAACTTGCATCTGTTGTGCGTGGTGAATTGTAATTTTATTCATCTGATTTGCTAATCTTGCTATTTCTGCCCTCATTGCTGAGAAATCATCAAGCTCGATCACACTTGCTGCCTTTTGTTTAAGTGCTTTTCGTGGTTCCCCATCTCCTTGCCAATTATTATCATTAGCAGTGAAACTATTTAGCAGGACTTGGATCTCACTATATGGGTTTTCCATGCAACTACCCCCACATGCTGAGTCAAGATTCATCTTTGATGCCTCGTCCAACCCATCAACGAAAGTGTGACCCAACACCTCATTAGTCTGACAATGGTGTGCGCAGTCTCTGAGTGGCTTCCTATATTTTTCCCAAGATTGTCTAAGAGTCTCGCAATCTTGTTATTGAAACCCAAGAATCTGGCTCCTTAACGACTTTGTCATCTTCGTGGGAAAAACTTGATTAAGAATTTCCTTACTAGATCATCCCAGTTGTGGATTGATTTCGCGGGCTACTTTTGTAACCATTCCTTAGCTTCCCGCAGTAGTAAAAAGGGAACAATGTCAGCCTTACATAGTCCTTGGAAATGTTCGGATAATTGTAAGTGTCTGTAATTTCCACGAAGTACTGAATGTGCCTTTGCGGGTCATCATAAGATAGACCCACATATTGCCATATGTACTGAATCAGCTGTACCATGTACTGTTTGAGTTCAAATTGACCCGTGATATCAGGCTTAACAATTGCCTGAGTCATAAGAGCCAGATTGGGCCTTGCAGCCTCTATCACCGAACGTTTTTAATTACCTGCCTTCTCTATTGGATGTGGTTGCACTACGATGTCCAACTCTCTTTCCATTCTAGTTCTAGCTTCAACTTCCCTCCTCACTCTACGAAGTGTTCGTTCGATTTCAGGATCAATAGGAAGGAGATTGTTTGCGCTTCTACTCCTCCGCATTCAAGAGAAGAGCCTACGTAAACACAAATAAAGCATACTAAAATTTAAAACTTGAACAAATAACGAATATAAGATTAACTTATCTAAACAATCAAGAACTAAGTCCCCGGCATGGCGCCAATAACTTGTTGGTTCCCCAAGTAAACGCAAGTATACGTGGCTGTCAAGTAATAAAGTGACTCGAAAGTCGGATGTCGAACCCACAAAGACTTAGATCAATTGTCAATTGAGAAAACTAAAATCAATTAATTGTCCAAGATATTTAAGAGTGATATTTTTCTATTAATCTGCTATTGCTGAAATTAAACAAGCAACAACTAAATTATCAAGAATGCAAAGGTGTATGATGAGATTTTACTTCAGAGAAGATTAAAATTCCAGAGTTGTGGTTGGTTTATCAATCCTATTGAGTTTAGTAGTCACACTCGTTAATCCAGATTATCTATGGTTGTTAATTAACCAGATCGTTTATATGAATAACATGTTCCCACAATATTACTCGCCTGTCCACAATATATCAACTCTATATTCCTATGGTATTGAGTCAATCATGAACGAATATAATACGACATTCAATTAAGCAAGACTTTTAGGTATATTCATATCCTAACCGCGAAATCTTTTCCCGAGTCACAGGTTCAGAAACAAGCTCTCTCTAATTCTACTGTAATCTAAACACGGCTTTCCCAAGCATAACATAGATATAGGGTGAATTGGTAGCTACAACAATTCACAAGTTAAAACTAGAATTAAAGAAACAACCACAAGATGATAATCCAAATTAACAAAGATGTAATTAATAAACGTTAATATTCATGTCAACCACAACCCTAGAACTAGAGTGCTTAGCCACTCATGTTCGTAGTAACAATTTTTCAAGTATTTTCCAAAAACAAATTACAAAGAAAAGATAAAGGAATGAAGAACTCGATGATTTTCTCTTCCAAAAGTTGTTCCACATGATGTTTTTGCCTGCGGCCGTAAAATTCCTCTAAAATTATATTTAATGACAATTTATATGTGTAGGGAAAAGATCCAAATAAAATAATCAAGTCAAAAACCAAATAGGAGACAAAATAGGCTTTAATAATCCGGAACACGATCACTACAAACCTGTGCCTCCCGACCTCTATAGCGCGCTCCACCTCACTGCAGCATGTGCCTCGCAAGCTCCATCGTGCGCTTGGTCACGCAGTAAGCCTCACGGCGCACGCTCAAACGCGAGCAAGAAAGCTCGCCTCGCCTGCTGCAGTCATTTGCTGCCTAACTTCCAAGTCACGTTTTTCTTCTCTTCTTTTTCAATTCTTTGCAATGTTTCTTATCCACCTTAGAATGATTTTGGTCTTCAATCATAAGGACACTATTTAATATTAATTCACCATATACTCCAAATTCATCGTTTTGTTCAAACTTCATTGCTAAAATACCTACACATAAAATAAACTCAATTAAGTACAAATATATTATAATTTAATATTAATACCCAAAAATATAAATTAATTATTATAATAAAAATATGGAACTATTGCCAAACATCACCCACTTTAAAAACATGTTTAGTTTATGTATAACAGCAATAGAAAAAATGTATATAAATAACATTATAAGATATGCACAGATAATTTTTTTTTAACAAATGGACAAGAACCTCATATCACTATTATTCATGTGGGGAATGTAGATCTTTCCCACATCGGTGGCCTAAAGCTACTTCATGGACCTTTTACGTTCTTTTCAACTTTATATATTTGACTAAGAATATACACTATCAAATTTATGTGCAAATACTTGTATGTATGACCCCACTAGCTTGTTATAATTTTTGTAACATCATGTATACCGAAAAGTATCTCGTTTAGATTTGAACTTTTCATTAGTGTAAAGACTTTAAAGTTCTGACGAATTTATTGCTATCTTAAAGATTTGGACCACAACTCTTTGTGCCAAAACCGAAAGAAGCACACATGATATTATTTTAGTAACTCACAAAACCCAGTATATGCTTTAGCACGTTTACGACCAATGCTCATCCTTATTTTGTGAATACATACAAGATCAATCCTTTAAATCTTGCTTAAAGTGGTACCACTTCAATATTCATATAGGTAAAATTAGATACAATGTCCCTGTTATTACAAATAATTACTAATATTATTAAGATTTAACTCAACCTCTTCGTGTAACAGTTTGCACTACAATGTTTGTTATTTTGCCCCTGTTATTCAAGACATTCAACAACTTATTGACTGCTCACATAACAATATGTAGTACATTTGAAGTAAGGCTTTGGAAGGAGATTAGTGCTTAAACAACACAAAGCAACTTATTATTACCTCATTGAATTTATTTTTCTAGAGTGTATACTAACTCAAAGTTGGGTTCCTATTGCTTGTGTTTAATTCAAGGGTTTTAGCCCCATTCCATCACAAGTTTATTGTACTACATCTCTCGTCAATGATTTGGTAAGTGGATCACTTGAGTTCTTATTCGATACTGAATTCTTATTCGATACAATAGTTGTGGGTGAGATCGCGTTCGCGTAGAGGCAGGACTCTTAACCATCGTGTTCACGTCCCTGGATTCGTGTTCGCGTAGGGCGTTTAAGGGTAGTGGTCATTTTTTTCTTCTCGATTGCGAGGGTCTTTCAGCAATCGCGATTCACAATAACTGGGCAGCAGATATTTAATTTCGAAATTGAGGGTTTTGATCCATTTTTCATCTTTTGTGCTAGAGACCTCGGTTTTGGGCGATATTAGAAAAATAATTTTAAGGAGTTGGTCGGCGTAAGTGATTTAGACTCAGATTTATACATGAGTCCATCATTATTTTTACCATTTAATTAATGTTTTGAGTTGGAAAATTGAGAAAATTTGTGAAAACATCATAAGCTATATTTCGAGGATTTGAAGGTCGATTTGAGGTTGGAATTGAATATTTTTAGTATGGTTGGACTAGTTATTGAATGGATATTCGGATTTTATAAGTTTTGTCGGGTTTCGAGATGCGAGCTCGTGGTTCATTTTTTGAGTTGACTGTTTGATTTTCTTTAAAGATTGCAACTATATTATCAGGAATAGTTTCCTATAGTTTGTATTTATGGTATAAAGTTATTTTAGCTAGATTTGAGTCGTTCAAAGTTGGATATTCGCGAAAAAGGCTTATTAGTGGATTGAGTTAGCTTGTTTGATGTAAGATCTGCCTAACTTTGTGTGGGGGAATTACCCCTTAGGATTGGAGTTATTTTGTGTTAATTGTGGTACGTGAAAGCCATGTACGCAATGTGACGAGTGGGTACACATGCTTCTTTTCATGCCTTTAATTGTATTGTCATAACATGTTATATCTTTGATCATTAATTTATCCTTACATGCCTTTTATGAAATTGTAAAATGCTTGTCCCATCTATTACTTGTAAGCCCTTACATGCTTAGTTGAAGTTATTCTTTATGTATTGCCTTGTTAATTAATTAATTGTTGAACCACCTTACTCAAAGTTGTTATTTCTTGGAATATCTTCATGTTGAGCTTTGGTTGTAAAATTCGTTTTCACATTGAGGCAAAGTTGTTAATTGTTTGAAATACCATTCTTGTTGAGCTATTAAATTTTAGTTGGTTATTTTTAGACTGTTGCACATATTTTGATTGTTCCATAGGATGTTTGTTGTGGAAACATCGATACTGTTGATTATTTTGGGAAGTTATGTTATTTGGGCACTTTGGATGCGAGTTGTGATATTGATACACATGCGGTGGTATAAGGATAGGATTTGATATGCATGCGGTGAGATAAGGCCGACTAAAACGCGGGTAGCTATTTCGGGAAATATAATTTTTAAAACTAAATGTAAGGCTCCCACGGTGATATAAGAAAAGATTGTGATTTTGATTGTGAAATGAGACTACGAGGCGGTACCTCGATAGTGATTCTTGTTGTTATCTCACTTATCTCAGTTGTATTTATTCGCATTGTTTCTATGATGTTCTTATTATGTTTTCCTTCCTTATATCATTTATTGCTTTAAGTCTAGTTGCAGTCTATCTTGTTATACTTTCTTATTGTCTCATTTTCCTCGTATACATTCTTAGACTGTATTATACTTGTTCAATTTCTTATTCTTATCCTAGTAGGTGTCTTGTCCTAATCTCGTCACTATTCTACCGAGATTAGGTTTGATACTTGATGGGTACTGTTATGATATACTTATACTACGCTTCTGGACATCTTTTTATGTAGATCCAGGTACCTCATACTAGGCTAGGCACCAGTGAGCAGAGCTTCCAAATCGGAGCCTTCAAGGTATACCTGCCAGCGCTCGCATGCCTCGGAGTTTCCCTCTGTCCTTGCTTTCTATTGCATACTCTTATTATAGATACTGATGTATTAGGTATGTTTCAATATACCCGTGTTGAGGTTATGACTCAGTCTCACCAGATTTTTGGAGTTATTGTTAGCTGTATTGTGGAGTTCTTTTATGATAGCTGATTGGTTAAAATTCCAAGTTCAATTATATTCCGTTATTTCTTCTTGTATGTTAGGCTTACATTGTCTTAGAGATTAGGTGACATCACGATATCCTACGATGGGAGATTGGGGTCGTGACAAGTTGGTATCAGATCTATAGGTTCATAGTCGTTACGAGCCATAAGGAGGTTTAGTAAAGTCTCGTGGATCGGTAAGAAGACGTTTGTACTTATCTTTGAGAGTTTATGGAACTGTTAGGAAACTTCACTTCTTGTTTCCTTATTGTGCGAATTTGTTGGCTTCAAAATTCCAAATCTTTATCTTTTTATTCTCTCACAGATGGTGTTTACACGCACCGCTAGATCCGATGATCAGACACCCACGCCACCTGCTAAAGCCGCGAGAGGTTGGTGTCGGGGCATAGACTTAGGAGGGACACGTGGTGCAGCCAGAGCACCTGCCCGAGCTGCAATTGAGAAGCCACCAGTAGCTCCAGTTGGGGTCCAGGCACCTGAGGCGCCTATTGCCACCCCTACACTTCAGGAGACCCTCACACAGTTCTTGAGCATGTTTGGTACTCTGGCTCAAGCAGGGTTGATTCCACTTGCACCAACCACATTTAAGGCTGGGGGAAGAGCTCAAACCTCCGAACCCTGTACCCAGAGGAGCGGGTCTATGTTAATCAGGTCCTAGAGGTTATGCCAAGGCATCCTGTTGATCCGGTTCAGCCCAAGGTTAGGTAAACCACAGCTAAGGAGGAGCATCTCAGACTTGAGTGGTACAAGAAGTACTACCCTCCTACTTTTTGTGTCCTAGCTACAGGGGATGCATAGAGTTTTCAAGAGAAATGTCATTTTACTCTCCGCACCATGGGTATTGTAGAGATGAGCGGGATTGCTTTAACTACATTCCAGCTGTCAGGCCTAGCGTATCAGTGGTGGTGGTCTTATGATGAGGGTAGCCCAGCCGATAAAGCTTCACTCTCATGAGCTCAGTTTTTAGATATGTTCTTGAGAGAGTTTGTTCCCCATAGCCTTCAGGATGCATGGTGCGCGGAGTTTGAGCAGATACGCTAGGGTACCATGAGTGTGTTAGAGTATGCTGTCAGATTCAGTGAGTTGTCCAAACATGCACCTGCCTTGGTTTCTAAAGTTAGAGAGTGGGTCCGTGGATTTATCGTGGGGCTCAACTATGGTATTAGATTTTGCATGGTTCGAGAGTTGGAGACAGATACCCCATATCAGCAGGTGGTAGAGATCGCATGGAGGTTGGAGGGTATGTGGGGCCGTGAGAGAGAGGACAAGGAGGCCAAGATTCCTCGAGATTCTGTCGGATATAATGGTGCTCGTGCCCCAGTTGCAGCTCTTCATGGTAGAGGCTTTGTGAGTCGTCCAATTCATTTAGCTTTTCCAGCTTCTAGTGGTACTCCGGCCACTTCCAGGTCTCAGGTTTCCCATTATGCACCGCCACTGTCTAATGCACCTCCTGCACAGGATGCTTTCAGCTGTTTGTCCAGCCGACCAGGCCCGAGAAAGTTTCAGCAGCTACGCCCACCGAGAGCTTGTTTTGAGTGTTGTGATACCCATCATATGGTGAGGGAATGCCCCTGACTCAGGAGGGGTGCACCTCAATTGACTGCTCAAGCTCCACGTATTCCACAAGGTCAACAGACTTCTCAGGACGTGGTTACTACTCCATTTGCCACTCCACTTGCACAGCTAGCTAGGGTTAGAGGTTAGGCGAGCAGGGGACGCCCTAGAGGCGGAAGCCAGGCCAAATGTTATGCTTTTTCGGGTAGGATGGAGGTGGTTGCATCAGACTCAGTTATCACATGTATTATTCTAGTTTGTCATAGAAATGAATCAGTCTTATTCGACCTAGGATCCACTTACTCATATGTATCATCTTACTTTTCTCCGTATTTTGGGTATATCTCGTGATTATTCGAGTTCTCTTATTTATGTGTCCATGCTTGTGGGAGATTCTATTATTGTTGATTGTGTGTATCGGTGTGTAGTTGTTATTGGTGGTTTTGAGACCATAGTTGATCTATTGTTGCTCAATATGGTAGACTTCGATGTATCGTGGGCATGGACTGGCTGTCGCCCTATCATGTTATTCTTGATTGTCACGCCAAGACGGTGACATTGGTTATGTCAGGTTTACCGCGGTAGGAGTGGAAGGGTACTTTGGATTACATTTATAGCAAGTTTGTGTCATTCCTTAAGGAACAACTGATGGTTGAGAAGGGTTGTGATGTATACCTAGCATTTGTGAGATATGTTAGTGTTGATACTCTCATCGTTGAGTCAGTTCTGGTAGTGAGAGACTATCCAGATGCATTTTTGGTAGATCTTCGGGGCATTGCTGCCCGATATGGATATCGATTTTGGTATTGACATATTGCCGGGCACTCATCCTATTTCTATTCTACCATATCGTATGGCATCAAAAAAGTTGAAGGATTTAAAAGAAAAGTTGCATGAGTTGCTTAATAGGGTTTTCATTCGGCCTAGTGTGTCAACTTGTGGTGCTCTGGTTGTGTTTGTGAAGAAAAGGGATGGTTCTATGCGCATGTGTATTGATTATCGGCAGTTGAACAATGTTATAGTGAAGAATAGGTACTCATTACGGTGCACTGATAATTTATTTGATCAGCTAAAGGGTGCCAAAGTGTTCTCAAAAATTGATTTGCCGTCAGGGTATCATTAGTTGAATAATCGGGATCCGGATATCCCAAAGACTGCTTTTAGGACTCGGTTGGTCACTACGAGTTCCTTTTTCTTTCATTTGGGCTGAACAAAGCCCCACCAACATTTATGCACTTGATGAATAGTGTATTCCAGTCCTATCTTGATTCATTCGTCATTATGTTTATCGATGACATCTTGGCGTACTCCCGCAGTCGTGAGGATCATGAGCAGCATTTGAGGATTGTGCTCCAAACCTTGAGAGAAAAGAAGTTATATTTCAAAATTATCAAAGTGTGAATTTTGGCTTGATTCGTTGGCATTTTAGGGTCATGTGGTGTCGTATGAGGGGATCAAGTTAGATCTGAAGAAGGTTGAAGCAGTGCACAGTTGGCCTAGACCGTCTTCAACTACTAAGATTCGAAGTTTTCTTGGTTTAGCCGGGTACTGTGATGCGTCACGCGTTGTCCTTGGCGCGATGTTGATGTAGGATTGTAGGGTGATAGCGTATGCGTCATGGTAGTTGAAGGTCCATAAGAAGAATTATCTGGCCCATGACCTGAAATTGGTAACATATTCTTCATGCCTTGAAGATTTGGTGGCACTATTTGTACGGTGTCCTTTGTGAGGTCTATACCGACCACTAGAGTGTACAACATTTGTTCAAACATAAGGATCTTAATTTACGGTAGTGGAGGTGGTTATAGTTGCTTAAAGACTATGATATCACTATTCTATATCATCCCGGGAAGGACATTGTGGTGGGCGATACCTTGAGTCGAAAGACGAAGAGCTTGGGCAGTTTAGCGTATCTACCGGCATCAGAGAGGCCACTATTAGAATTGGATGTTCAGGCCTTGGCCAACCAGTTTGTTAGATTGGATGTTTGTTAGATTGGATGTTTTGGAGCCCAGTCGAGTTTTCACTTGTGTTGTTTCTCGGTCTTCTTTATATGATCGCATCAGAGAGCGTTAGTATGACAACCCCCATTTGCTTGTCCTTAAGGACACGGTACAGCATGGCGATGCCATGGAGGTCTCTATCAGATATGACGATGTGTTGCGGATGCAGGGCCGATTATGTGTTCACAATGTGGATGGGTTGTGTGAGTTGACTCTTCATGAGCCCCACAGTTCGTGGTACTCCATTCATCCAGGTACCA
Source organism: Nicotiana undulata (assembly GCA_005239495.1). Classification (NCBI taxonomy): domain Eukaryota; kingdom Viridiplantae; phylum Streptophyta; class Magnoliopsida; order Solanales; family Solanaceae; genus Nicotiana; species Nicotiana undulata. The sequence continues at coordinate 55,011 of ML252972.1, read as the reverse complement.
CTAAGATGTACCATGATTTGAGGCATCACTATTGGTGGAGGAAAATGAAGAAAGACATAGTGGAGTATGTAGATAGGTTTCTAAATTGTCAGCAAGTGAAGTATGAGCATCAGAGGCCAGGTGGGTTATATCAGAGACTAAAGATTCCCGAGTGGAAATGGGAGCATGTTACCATGGACTTCGTTGTTGGGCTCCCGCAGACTTAGAAGAAATTTGACGATGTATTTGTGATTATGGATAGGTTGACCAAGTCGGCTAATTTCATTCCGGTGATAACTACTTATTCGTTAGAGTAGCTAGCTCATTTCTATATCTGCGAGATTTTCCGAATTCATGGGTGCCGCTATCCATCATCTCTGACTGGGGTACGTAGCTCACATCATGTTTTGGAGGGTTGTGTAGCATGTGCTAGGTACACGTGTTGAGTTCAGTACATTAATTCACCCAATTCGGACAGAGAGTCAGAACGCACCATTCAGATATTAGATGATATGCTTCATTCCCGTGTTATGAAGTTTGGGGGTTCTTGGGACTGGGTCTTGCCGCTTGCGGAGTTTGTCTACAACAACAACCAATCGAGTATTCAGCATGTTTAGTCCCTATATGGGAGACAATGTCATTCTCCAATTGGTTGATTTGAGCCGGAAGAGGCTAAATTATTAGGTACAAATTTGGTTCGAGATGCCTTGGAGAAGGTCAAGTTGATCCAGGATCGGCTTAGTACAACCCAATCTAGACAGAAGAGTTATGCGGATCGTAAAATTCATGATATTGCATTTACGGTTGGATAGCGAGTTTTTCTCTAGGTTTCACCTATGAAGGGTGTGATGAAGTCGGGATAAGGAAAAGTTGAGCCCTAGGTATATCTGCCCTTTTGAGATCCTTGAGAGAGTAGGAGAGATGTCCTACAAGCTTGCATTGCCACCAAGTCAGTCCGCAGCCCATCCGGTGTTTCATGTTTCCATGCTCCAGAAGTATCATGGTGATCCGTCCCATGTATAGATTTCAACTCAGTCCAATTGAACAAGTATTTGTCTTATGTCGAGGAGCTGGTGGCCATCTTGGACATGTAGGTCTGCTAGTTTAGGTCAAAGAACATTGCATCAGTAAAGGTTTAGTAGAGTGGTAAACCAGTCGAGGAGGCAACTTGGGAGACTGAGCATGATATGTGTATCCGTTATCCTCATCTTTTCCCTACTTTAGGTATGTTTCTATATTTGTTCGAGGACGAACATTTGTTTTAAGAGGGGAAAGATGTAACAACCGGGTTGGTTGTTTTGAGCATTTTAGCCTCGTTCCCCTATTTATTGCCTCATCTACGTTATATTGTAGTTATGTAACTTGCCGGGGTGGTTGGTCTTTTTTCGGGTGAGGTTCAGAGTGAACTGGGACACTTAGTCCCAAAGTTAGAAACTTAAGTTGAAAGAGTTAACTAGAGTTTGACCTTCGTGTCGACGACTCCAAAATGGAGTTTTGATGGTTCCGATAGCTTCACATGGTTAATTTGGACTTAGGCGTATTTCCGGATATTGATTTGGAGGTTCGTAGGTCGTTTTGGCTTGAATTGGTGAAAGTTGGAAATGTAAAGGTTTAGAAGATTGAGAAGTTTAACTGAGAGTTGACTTTATCGATATCAAGTTGAAATTATGGTTTCGGAAGTTAGAATAGGTCTGTTATGTCAATTATGACTTGTGTGCAAAATTTGAAGTCATTTAGAGTTGATTTGGTATGTTTTGGCATGATTTTTAGAAGTTAGAAGGTCATAAGTTTATCAGGCTTGAATCGATGTGCGATTCATAGTTTTGGTGTTGTTTGATGTGATTTAAGGCTTCGAGCGAGTTCGTATCGTGTTTTAAGACTTATGTTTATTCATGTATTGAGATTGCTGGTTTTCTGTGTTCTTGATTCTTTCAATGCGATCGTGAGGAAAGGTCCGCGATAGCGAAGGGTCTTTGAGGACTGGTGAAATTGTGCATCGCGTTCGTGATTATAGAGATTCGATCACGTCGCATGTGGGTCTCAATTCTTCGCGGATGCGAGAGAGCTCACGCATTCGCATAAAGGATAGGTCAGTTTAAGGCCTCACGCGTCAGGCCTACGCGATTGCGTAGGTGAGATTGCGTTCCCGTAGGGGAAGGTCTCTTAACCATCGCGTTTGTGTACTTGGATCCGCGCTCGCGTAGGATTTTTTAGGGAAGTGGTCATTTTGTTCTTTACGGTCGCGAGGGTCTTTCTGTGATCACGATTCACAATAACTGAGCAGCAGATATTTAATTTCCAAATCGAGGGTTTTGTTCTATTTTCAACTTTTGAGCTAGAGACCTCGGTTTTGGTCGATTTTTAAAGAGATTTTTAAGGAGTTGATCAGGGTAAGTGATTTTGACTCGGAATTGATTATTATACCTTAATTCATCATTGTTTCTACATTTAATTAGTGTTTGAGTTGGAACAATTGGGGAAATTTGTGAAAACTTCATAAGCTATATTTTGAGGATTTGAAAGTCGATTTGAGGTCGGAATTGGATATTTTTAGTATGGTTGGAACCATTTTTTAATGGGTGTTCGCATTTTGTAAGTTTGGTCAGGTTCCGAGACGCGAGCCCGAGGTTTACTTTTTAAGTTGACTTTTTGATTTTCTTTCAAGAATGCAACTTTATAATTCGGAATACTTTCCTATGGCTTGTATTTATGGTATATAGTTATTTTGGCTAGATTTGAGCCGTTCGGAGTTGGATATTCATGAAAAAGGCTTACTAGTAGATTGAATTAGCTTGTTTGAGGTAAGTATCTGCCTAACTTTATATGAGGGAATTACCCCTTAAGAATGCAGTTGTTTTGTGTTAATTGTGGCATGTGAAAGCCGTGTACGCAAGGTGACGAGTAGGTACACAGGCTATATGTTGTAATTGACCGATTTAGGCTATTTAGCTTCTTTTCATGCCTTTAATCGTATTGTCATAACATGTTGTTTCTTTCATCATTATTTTATCCATACATGCCTTATTTGACATTGTTAAATGCGTGTCCCATCTTTCATTTGTTAATTGCCCTTACATGCTTAGTTGAAGTTGTTGTTTCCTTATTGCCTTGTTAGTTAATTAACTGTTGAGCTACCTTAATTGAAGTTGTTATTTCTTGGAATATCTTCATGTTGAGCTTTGGTGTTGAAGTTAAAAAATCCGTTATCATATTGAGGCAAAGTTGTTAATTATTGAAATACCATTCTTGTTGAGCTATTAAATTTTAGTTTGTTGTTATTGAGATTCTTGTACACATTGTGATTGAGTCATGGGCTTTTTGTTGTGGAAACATCGATATTGTTGATTCTTTTGGCAAGTTGGGTTATTTGGGCACTTGAGGTGCGAGTTATGATATTGATACGCATGCGCTGGTATAATGATAGGGGTTGATACACATGCGTTGAGATAAGGTGGGCTAAAATGCAGGTAACTATTTCGGGAAAATGAATTTCAAAGCTAATTATAAGGCTCCCGCGGTGATATAAGGAAAAATGGTGATTTTGATTGTGAAATGAGACTACGAGGCGGTACATCAGTAGTGATTCTCATTGTTATCTATCTTATCTCACTTGTATTTGTATGTATTGTTTCTTTGATGTTCTTAATATGTGTTCCTTCCTTATTGCCATTATTGCTTTAAATCCAGTTGCAATCTATCTTGTTGTATTTCCTTATTGCCTCATTTTTCTCATTTACATTCTTAGACTGTATTATACTTGTTCGATTTCTTATTCTTATCCTAGTAGGTGTCATGACCTGACCTCGTCGCTACTCTACCGAGGTTAGGCTTGATATTTGCTGGGTACCATTTTGGTGTACTCATACTACGCTTCTGCACATCTTTTTGTGCAGATCCATGTAACTTATACCAGGCTAGCCACCAATGAGTAGAGCTTCCAGATCGGAGATTTCAAGGTATACCTGCCATCGTTTGCAGGCCTCGGAGTCACCCTCTGTCCTTGCTTTCTATTGCATACTCTTATTATAGATATTGATGTATTAGGGATGTTTCAATATACTCGTCTAGAGCTTATGACCTAGTCTCACCAGATTTTGGGAGTTATTGTTAGCTATATTGTGGAGTTCTATTATGGTAATCGTTGGCTAAAATTTGAAGTTCTGTTATTATTTCCGTTATTTCTTCATGTATGGTAGGCTTACCTAGTGTTAGAGACTAGGTGCTATCATGACAACCGACGACGGGAGATTGGGGTCGTGACATATGATTTCCCATTAGAACCTTCTCAGGTTCCTTCTCTTCTACATATGTCTTCAATATATTCTTCTCATAACAGACATAAACGGTGGCACCCGAATCCAACCACCAGTCTTGACTCTTAACAACATCAACAATCATATTTAACTATGTATCCATATTACATGGTACTATAGAAACCATTGCAACCAAGCCTAGTGAAGAACTTTCCACTGTGTTTGCTTTTTCTTTCTCGGACTTTCCTGAGTTTCTCAAATTTTCATGGTTAAAGTTAATTCCTACTTTCTTAAACCTGCAATCACAAATATTGTGGACTTTCTTTCAACAATGATGACATTTCAAAGAATTCCTCTTTTTAAATTGAGGCTTATTGGAAACTTTCAGATTTTTGTTTCCATCTCCGTTATTATTCCGACTAACATTATTAACTATAGAACTTGAATATTGCATAAAAGCATCACGAATTCGAGTCTCGCTTCAAATTTGAATGTGAGTTCGAAAATGTTCCAGAACGCAGGATTTTATTTCAATAGTCATTCCAAGAAGAAGGCAGTTTAGAAAGTGTAGCACCGATTTGATGTGCATCAGGAATTTTAACTTCAAGATCACTACGTTTTGAAACTAAGATTTGCAGTTCATGAATCTAATCCATAATGTTCTTTGTATCAACCATTTTAAATTCGCAGTATTTTAAAGATAGAAATTTATCAATACCTCATTTATGGTTTTCATAATCACTTTGCAATGCCATCCAGATTTCCCTTGGAGACTTCAAATTTTGATACAGATCATAAACACAATTTGTTAATGTATTCAGAATATGTCCCCGAGAAAGCAGTTCATCATCTTCCCGTTTCTTCCTCCTTGCTTTCACTTCATCAAAATCCTCTATAGTGGGTTCTAGCAGAGCATGAAATTGCGGATCAACAAAATAAAAAATCTTTAGAGCAGTCAGTAGGAAAATCATCTTGTCCTTCCAGTGAGTAAAGTTTGATCCATCAAAACGGTCAAGTTTTATGAACTCTGTTGGATTTTCAACAGCGGATAGAATGTTCTCCATAGCAAAATAACTTCTTTAAGATTGTTAGAAAATAGTAATTGAAAACGAGATTGAGAAGGATTGAGGCGTGATAACGACTTTCCTTAAAGAAGTTATTGCCTATATACAGATTTGGGAAAAATACAAACAATCTTCTTCAGGATGAAACAAGCCACTATTTGATACTTGCAGATTTTCTTAATATGTTTGTAAGGATTCTCACGTTTATTTATAGGGCAAAAGTCGGGCCTTTTCCTAAAAGTCACTTTATTTCTGAAGAAGCATTGATGCCCCTGTTAGGAAGTGTGAGAGGTTGTCCATGGCGAGTTTGAGAAGAGGTCAAGGTAGGCCTAAGAAGTACTGGGGATAGGTTATTAAACAGGACATGGCGCTGCTCTAGCTTTCTGAGGACATGACTCTTGATAGGAGGGTGTGCAGGTCGAGGATTAAGGTAGAAGGTTAGTGGGTAGTTTTTAGTTGCTCACCGATAGTCTTTGTAGTACGCATGTCCCTTCATATTCTTAGATTTGTATTACGTTATGTGGTTTTGTTCGCTTCATGTATTGTATCCCTTGTTGCTAGTATTTTGTACTAATTATCCTTTATATCTCCCTTTTTCTTTTCTCTTCCCTCTTTCTTCCTTTCTTGTATTCGCTCCTTCTTATTACCTTCCTGAGCCGAGGGTCTATTGGAAACAACCTCTCTACCTTTTAGGTAGGGGTAAGGTCTGCGTACAGACTACCCTCTCCAGACCCCACCTGGTGGGTACATACTGGATTTGTTGTTGTTGTTGTTGTTGTTGTTGTATTTCATTAACAGATGTGCCTATTTATTTGAATAAAAAATTTAAATAAAACTGATTTTCTGTTATTTGCGTGGTTGGATGGGGAACTGCGTGGTTCACTTTTGCGAACCCTTAATCGGATTTGTGATGGTGCTCTGGGCTAGAAAAATTTGCATTTGCGATCATGAGGTCGATTTTGCGAAGTGTTCCTTGTTCGCATTTGCAAACATATTGTCGCTTTAGCGACATTAGCAGGACCGTGATGGGTGTCACTTTTTTTATCATTCTTCGCATTTATGGGATTCGCAATTCGCATTTGCAACTCCTGCAGCTGAACAAAAGAGCTTGAAGACGGGATTTTAGTCTCATTTTCATATTTTCGAACCCTAGACTCGGTAGCAGGCAACATGGAGGGCGAATTTTCACATACAACCATTGGGTGAGTGATTTTGATAAATTTTCAATTAAATTGCATGATTATATATGAGATTTAACATCAAATTCATGAGAATCTAAGAGAAATTTTGGGGATTTTTGTCTATGTTTTGAAAAATAAAATTTTTGAGATTTGAGACTCGAATTGGACTCGGATTTGAAAACAAAACATATAATGGAGTCATAGATTATGGGTAGTCAAGATCTACCATAGAGGAAAAACATTTTTAGAGCATTGATTGAGGGCTTTTGTGGTAAGTATCTTGACTAATTTTATGTGGAGGAAAATACCCCATAGGGATTGGCTTAATTGCACTATTTGAATTACGTGGAAGATATGTACACGAGGTGACGAGTGTGTACACGGCCTTATATATGGAAATTCACCAATTTACACTCTTAGGCTTCTTCCATGCATTTAATTGAAGTTGTCATATCATGATATATTTTTCATTGATAACTTTAATCTTACATGCTATATTTGAAATTGTTAGTACATGTTCTATCTTTTATTGTCAAGCTTACTCTTATATGCTTTAATTGAAGATGTTACCTCTTTTATTGTTGAGTTACTCATTTTTTAAGTTTCATTATGTGTTACCCCTTTTATTGCTGATTTATCCTTATTTGAAGTCGTTATTACATGTTATCACTTTTATTGTTGAGTTATTCTTATCTGAAGTCGTTAATACATGTTATCCCTTTCATTGCTGAGTTTATTCTTCCATTTTATTACATTGTTGTAATTCTTGTGTTGATGTACTTACCGTACTCTTGTGTTATTGTTGATGTTGTTGTACTCATTGTTGTTGAGCCATGAGCTATGTATTGTCGTGGTATTGATATTGTTGTTATGGCAATGTTGTCGCATATGGGCACGTGTGGTGCGACTTGTTATGTTGTGTTGTTGTGTTTTGGCACATGTGGAATTGTTGAGTGAATTGCCATGATATTTGCATGTGAGTTGTCCGTGCTATTGTTATTATTGATATAGGCACATGCGGCGAGACAAGGTGGGCTATATATGTTGGGGTTTCACATGTGGCGAGACAATGAGGGATAATTATTGATGCGTGTGTGGCGAGACAAGGCGAGCATCTAATTTATTGTTGCGTACGCGGCGAGATAAGACGCGCTATGTCGGGAATAATATATGATGGCTTGGGGGCATTGTTATTGATGATATTTTTGTAGTGGTGTGACGCTATTGTGTGTGTCATACATATTACGGGTTTCGATGTGTTGTTTCCAAAGTGTTACTCGGTGTCTCTAATTTTACTTGTTGACTTGAGATTTGATAGTACACTTACACCGTAACATGTCACCTATACATGTCCAGGATTATGAATCTTGATGCTTGTTGATCATATATGTGTTCTTATATACATGCCTTCTATTTGTGGATTGGATTGGTGGCACGTGAGTTGTACGTGCGAATATGAGATTTTGTTACTATTGGCACGTGAGTTATCCGTGCATATCCGAGGTATTAATGGTATTGGCACGTGACTTGTTCGCTCAGCACGTTAGTTTTCCGTGTGGTTGTGATTGGTAATGTAGGCACGAGATTCCATGTGATTATGATTCACGATTTGGGACTCGTGATTTGTGATTATGAGGCATAGTACATCGGGGTGATTCTTGTGTAAACCATGTGATAGAACGATTGATTATTTGGTTGTCAATTATTTTCCTTAGTTTGTTTCACTGGTAGTTTAACTGTGCTCTATTTACTTGCTGCATTATCACCTGTTTACTTCTTATTGCTACTTGTTGTTTCCACTTTTCTTTGCTAGCGTATTATTGTTATTCTTTTCGTGTTCGGCTTACATTGATATTTGTTTCTCTGATAGCTTTAAATTAACAATTTGCACAGGTTATTATGTATAGTAGGTTACTTGACATGACCTCGTCACTACTCAACCAAGGTTAGTCTAGATACTTACTGGTTACCGTTGTGGTGTATTCATGCTTCACTTCTGCATAATTTTTAGCAAATCCAGGTACCTCCGAGCGTGCTGGTTGTTAGCTAGTTTTTAGAGATTTTCTCAGAGACTTCAAGGTATACCTGTCACTACGCTCGCAGGCCTCAGAGTCACCTTCCGGAACCTTATATTGTTAATTCTTTCTTCTATTCCAAACAGTGATGTATTTTGTAGTCTTAGTTACTCTTAGAAAAGTTTACGACTCCGGATTATCGGTTTTGGGAGAAATGTATAACTATTGATAGCCATGTATGTCAATTGATGGTTTATGTTTATTGATTAAATGGTTTAAATCTGTTATAAACTCAGCATGTGTTAGGCTTACCTAGTCCGAGGGACTAGGTGGCATCACGATTCCTAAGGTGGGATTTCTGGTCATGATAGGACCAAGGACATTTTTGAAATGGATTTCACCCAAATCATGAGGGTAAGTGTTCTTAACTTGATTTTGATTACATATCATGAACTCCCATGGAAATCTATACCTAAACCATGGAATTCCAAAATGAAATTTGGTGGTTTTGGCAAACCTTTTCTAAAGTAAAAAATTGAGATTTGAACATTAATTCGGTATTAGATTTGGATGAAAATTGTATGGTTGGAATGGTATTTGAATGGGATGTCAGAATTTGTGTGTTTTGTCGAGTTTTGGTGCGCAGGCCTAGGGTTGAATTTTTAATTGAGTTTTAATATTTCATTAAAGTTCAGCCTTTATCGTTTGGTTTGATTACTATGGCATTATTGATGTTATTGAGATATTTTTTGCTAGATTTGAGAATTTTGAAAGCCGATTCGTATGGGAAGGCATTTTTAGAGTATCGATTTGGCTTGTTTGACGTAAGTATATTACCTAAAAATTTTAAAGCACTAGTTTCCTGAGTTCTTATTGATAGCTATATGTTACGGTGGTGCCTATGTGAAGGGTTCAGCCCATGTGCGTGCACCTGATATTATCCATCCTCGAGGTAATGCTTAGGCTACAATATGCCTTGAATTGATTGCTAAGCTTCATGCTATGTTTCTTATGTTTGTACCCTTATGTGATCTAATTGCATCATGTTAAAGATTACATATAGGTTAATTCCCTGAATGAACATGTTAACTGCTATTTTTGTGGTGAAATTTTCTAATTTCAGCTATGGTAGTACACTTCAGGCATACACCTTAGCATGTCACTTATATCAGTCCATGAGTATGTAATTTTTATATCCATTGTTCATGTACATATATTTTTGTATATATGCTTTTTGTGTTATATGGACTGGAGCGATAGCACATGAGTGGTCCGTGCAGATTCGAGTTATGATAACATATGAGTTGTCTATGCGGTTGTTATTATTCGCACGTGAGTTATCCGTGTGGTTGTTATTATTTTCACATGAGTAGTTCACATGGTTGTTATTGTTGGCATGTGAGTTGTCCGTGTGGTTGTTATTATTGACAAGTGACTTATCCGTGCACCGTGTGGATAAGGATCCATCCCCCTAGGTTCACCCTCTCATGTTTCTTGATGGGATATACTCACGTTGCGAGAAACCGATGGGATTAATTGCTATTTTAGGCATATCCTCTCTATATGCAACTGTGGACGGATTATTTAATACTTTACGCATATCTTCTCTGTATGAAAGTGTGATGATTTAATGATATTAGATGCATATCTATTCTATAAGCTAGATTATTAACTGATTCAGGGCCTAAAACATTATCTCTTTGTGCACCGATGCGGTTTTAACTGTATTATATTATTAAATGGCAGTTTACTAGTGAAATTTAGGAATTGAGCAGGTTATTAGAGACCATCATTAATAATTGTTTCCACTATTACTTCGTTGAGGTTAGTCATGATACTTGTTGAGTACATGGGGTCAGTTATACTTATACTACAGTTCTACATCTTGCTTGCAGATTTTGGAGCTTAGTTGTTGTGAATGTCGGAAGCTGGCAATGAACATGTACCTACTTTCCGGATATAGCTACCACTTTTCCTTGGTAGTTTTGGATTGGTACTATGTTTATGTATATTCTAAACAAATATTGTATTTATTTTCGTGTACTAGCATGGTAATTCTACATCTTGGTAGCTCATGACTTCTACTACCAATCCTTGGGATATTATATAGACAGTTTAGCTATTTCATTTATTGATTATTTATGATCTTAATTATAATTTTTTAATTATTGTTTGCCTTACATGGTGGATTGGTTTAGGTGCCATCACGGCTAGGTAGATTTTAGTTGTGAAAAGTTGGTATCAGATCTCTAGGTTCATCGGTTCTACGAGTCATGAGTAGTGTCTAGTAGAGTTTTGTAGATCGGTTTAATGATGTCCATACTTATCTTCGTGTAACGACCCGACCGTTCGTTTTGAGCTTTAGCGCGTCGTTCAACGGTTGGAAGTCATGGACAACTTCATTTCAAATATTATGACTTGTGCGAATGGTCGGAGTTGAAATTCAGGAAGTTCGGGGTCAAATTAGAAGGAACATTCTCATTTCGGAAGCCTTAAGTTGAAGAAATTGATTAAGATGGGAATTTTGAGAAAATGACCTAGGAATCAGGATCTGAAGGTTCCACCAGTATGATGATTTCGGACTTGGGCGTATGTCCGGATCGGGTTTTGGATAACCCAAGAGCATTTTTGGCATATATTGTGGAAATCAGCATTTTAGAAAAAAATTCCTAAGTTTCGCTTGAAGCGCATTTCAATGATATTGATGTCCGTTTGGGATTCTGAGTCTGGGAATGGCTTCTTATGGTGATTTTTGAGTTGGGAGCGCGATCGGACGTGAATTCAGATGTCCGTAGATTATTTTGGAGTCATTTGGCTAAAGTTAGAAATTTAAAGGTTTTGAAGAATTCGACCGGAAGTGGAAATTTTGATATCGGGGTCGGAATGTTATTCCGGAAGTTGGAGCAGGTTCGTAATGTTGAATAATACTTGTCTGCAAAATTTGAGGTCAATCAGAGGTGATTTGACGGGTTTCGGCATCGGAGGTGAAAGTTTGAAATTTCAAGTTCATAAAGTTTGAATTTTAGTTCGATTCATGATTTCGGCGTTGTTTTATATGATTTGAAGCCGCGAGAAAGTTCGTGGGATGTTATGGGACCGAGTCGTGTGTTTGGACGGGGTACCGGGGGCCTCGGGAGTGTTTCGCGGTGGTTTCGGACAATTTTTCCCCTACGTGCTGTTGCTGCTGCTGTTTTCTGGTGTGCTCTGCGATCGCAACCTAGTAGTGCGATCGCAGAGAAGGATTTAAGGGAGCTAGGTTTTTGGCTTCTGCGGTCGCGGAAGTGCAATGCGATCGCGGAGAAGGATGGGGCTTGGCCTGTGCGATCGTGAGGCTTGAGATGCGATCGCGGAGTGTGCTGGGTGTGGCCTGTGCGATCGCAGGCAGGTTGGTGCGATCGCATAGGGTTAACTCTCGGTAGTGTTTAATTTAAAACNATGCGATCGTGGAGTGTGCTGGGTGTGGCCTGTGCGATCGCAGGCAGGTTGGTGCGATCGCATAGGGTTAACTCTCGGCAGTGTTTAATTTAAAATAGGTTTTTGGCATTTCTTATCTCATTTTCAATTGCTATGGGCGATTTTGGAGGATTTCAAAGGGGGATTTTCATCAAGCATCAAGAGGTAAGATATTTCTACTTATTTCCAAGTTAAATACAAGGTTATTATATATATAGATTTGATATGGGAAATTGAGGAAATTTTTGGAAATTTTTTAAGGAAACCTAGAAATTTGATAAAGTTGATTTTAGCTTCGAATTGAGCATAAATATTGGAGTAAATTGCATAATTGAATTAGTCGAGCTATGGGTAGAGATTATCTTCAAGAAATTTCGAAGTCCGGGCACGTGAGCCCGAGAGCATTTTGGTCATTTCACTAAGCCGGGTTGGGGAATGATATAATTTTAATTTGTTATGAACAATAGAGTATATTTTCATTGAATTGTCGTTATTTGGATAGTTTGGGGGCGTCGTGCATCCATTGAAGTCGTCGTAGAGGCTTGGAAGCCGGTTATGAATCTTTGGATCAAGGTGACTCTCCTATCTAACCTTGTAAGAGGGAAATGTCCCCACAGGTGATTTGTATACTATGTGTAATTGTTATGGGGGCTACGTGCGCACGAGGTGACGAGAGTCTGTGCGTAGCTACTATTATGCCATGTCGGGTAGTTTAGGATTCACGAGCATGCTTTATGTTCCTTATATGTATCTTTAGGCGTACTTTGAGTTTCTCATTACTCTTGAACTAGCATGATAAATGTGGATAGTTGCAATTGAATTCCCAATCGATCAATCCTTGTTGCAAGTATAGCCCTACTGAGCTTATTGATAAATTCGATATATACATATATATGTATATGTATAAGAGTCAGCACTCGAGTCGTAGGTATGATTCGTGATCGAGGGGAGCTTTATGGTAAATCGGTATAAGAGTCAGCACTCGAGTCGCAAGTATGATTCGCGATCGAGGGGAGCTTTATAGTAATTCAGTATATATGTGTCAGCACCCGGGTCGCAGGTATGATTCGTGAACGGGGGAAGTTTTATGATAATTCGGTATATATGTGTCAGCACCCGGGTCGTAGGCATGATTCGCAAACTGGGGAAGCTTTATGATAATTCGGTATATATGTGTCAGCACCCGAGTCGCAGGTATAATTCGCGAGCGGGGGAAGCTTTACGACCAAATTAGTGCTTAGATGTCTCCCTTATGACTCCGGCCGGTTGTCTTATTCTTGAGTGCGCATGACTACTTGGTACTGTTTTGAGAATATTGACTTGACAGACATTTGGGCGAAACAGAAGGTGGAAATTGTTATTTACTTGCAGTATTTACTTGGAGTGCCTTATACGTATTTGCTGTTCACTGTCTTACATGCCTACCATTTTCATTAAACCCTGTTGTAATATACTGTTGGACATTAGTGAGTGTCAAGTCGACCTCTAGTCACTACTTGTTCGAGGTTAGACGGGATACTCACCGGGTACATATCTATTTATGTACTTATACTACAGTTGCTGTGCATTTTGTTGCACATGTACCATCATAGCACAGTGATTGATTTGGAGACTTATACGGGCTGCATTCATCCGGAGGTGTTCCGCAGCTGACAGAGTTTTCCCTCCTATGTATTTGCATTTATTCTAAAGTCTTTGTCCAAATTGTTCCTCGGACAAGTGTTGTATAATTGTATAAGTTCATAAGTAGTTGCTCATGTACTTGTGTCACCAGGTTCTGGGGATGTGTTGAGATTTATATTACTAGTTTAAATTGATTTCTATCTTATTTAATTTACAGAAAAAAATGTATTTATTTGATTATGAAATGCGAGAAAGAGGCAATGATTTCGAAAGTGTTAAACAGGAAAGTACTTCAACTAATTAAGGGGTTGGTTTGCCTGACAGTGGTGTCCGGCGCCATCACGACCTTATGGATTTTGGGTCATGACACTTCGAGAGGCTACAAGGCATCTAGGAAACTTTCCATCATTCTTTCTTTATCGTGCGACTTTATTTCAGCTTGAAGCTTACATTCTTGGTTTCTTTCTATTAAAGTGTATGTGATGTTGAGCACTCAGTATCAGTTGTGCACCGACAGCTTGCGATTTCGTGGAAGAGGTGCGAGATGTGTTTTCTATGTTGTTGAGGTAGGCCAGTCTTGAAGACTTGAGGCCAGGATCAGAACATAACTTGGTCTCGGTAGTTTCATTTATTTGAGTATGTGCATTTGGACTTATATGTCCGGTAGAGTCCCTATGAGTGGGACTGATGGCTTAGTGAGTTGATAGATATCTATATGATGAGTATTATGTGACAGAGGAATATGCTTAGATGGTTTGGATATGACGAGAAGAATTTTCTTGGGAAGCAAAAGGATTATGGATGCTTTATTTCTGTCTTGGTGTGTTATACAATCTCGAGTTATGGGTGTGTTTAGGGATCTTTCTGCTGCTCATTTGTGGAATGAAGTATATTATTATGTCTTGTTGACGAGTTTAGACTCGGGAAGATTAAGTGATTTCATAGAGATTGTGACCATGATAGGATCATAGAGAGATGCTAGTTTGAGTCTAAGTAGGTGGGTTATCTCCTTCGGGATGCTCTGAGGTTGTGTGATCCTTATGATATTTCTATGACGAGTTTTCTTTCTACCCAATAGGATATATGTGCTGCAATTTGTGTGTGGATCTCTTGAGGAAGTTCGCACGACTGTAATGAGAATTAATATAAGCTTAGTAGATGATTTGAGGTATTTTATGATTAGTGCTACATGAGCTTATGAAGAATTTAGCTGAGTTACAGTGCGAGATCATGACAGTTATAAAGGAAGAGTAATGTGGTTATTGGATGATGTGTACTATGGCTTCGAGCTAAATGGGGGAGTCAGCAATTGATGATCAGATTGCATAGTCAGTGTTATGCCAGTTGGACTGAGGTATACTTCTTGATCAGTTATGATTTGAAGATGTTGATTTCGAGGATGACCCGGGCAAGGAAATTGCCGGATGCATGATGTATGATAATAAGCTAGATTCATGTAGTTTAGCGTCTATTTACACTCCAAATTCATTATCCTTCACTCTCTTAGGAAGGGTAAATGATGTTAAAATGGCTCTAATTGTGGATTGTATGTTTTGTAGGAGCAAGTTGAACTTATGAGGACCTAAGATGGTGTTTGGAGCCAAATTAAAGCGAGGAAGACCCCTTGGAGTTTTTAGCGTGTGAAAGAGGTAAGAAGATGCTAAGGCTAAATGATCTGCCATTAGCGCGGCCATACCGCGTCCATTAGCGAGGCCGCGCTAGTTCAGATGCCAAAGGCAGATTGGAAGGCCATTAGCGTGGCCATAGCGCAACCGCGCTAGTCCAGCGACCTGAAATAGAATACTTGACCATTAGCGCGCCCAGTAGAGCAGCCGCGCTAGTCCAGTCCGCACGCATTTTGGTCAGGGGTAAAATTGGAAGCTTGGGGACCATTCCACTTAACCTATATAAGGTCTAGCTCACCCAAAAGAGTAGATATCAAGGTTTAAGAGTATTACTCAAGGCAAAGAGAGGCAAGAGGCAAGGAGGACAATTGGGCATCAAATCTCATCTTTCTTCCTTGTGTTTTTCCCATTTATGATGAATTCTTTTATTGTTATTCTTAGCACAATTATGAGTAGCTAATTTATTTAGTATAAGGGTTTGGTGGAACCTATTGAGGATGAACATCTTGTTATATTAATATAGTTTGCTTGGTATAATCTCTATTTGTTCAACTAAGTTCATGTTGTAATTGATTGAAGGGCCCTCAATTAGCTTTGCCTATTTAGTGTGTACCTACTCGGGAGAGAGTGCATATTTAGGTAGTTGTTGAACAACACCACTCCAAAAGTATAGGAGGGATCCATAACCGAGGGTTTAAAGGTTGGATTTGGGATAACAATACCCTGGGTGCAATCTAAAGTGAGCTATAATAAAAGCTAGCTAGTTTAACTCGGGAGAGTGCGTCTAGTAAATTGTCATAATTACTCGGGAGAGATTAACGGTAACAAGAGTGCTAATGATTGATAGAGACGATTAGGCCAAACTATATAAAATATAACAGGAAGGGATTCTATCAACAGGGGAAACCACAACCTTAGATCCTTCTCTTATTTGTTTACAAATCAGTAATAGTTAGATTTTAGTTTACTCTATTTCATTCAGTTATAGTTAGTAAAAACACCAACAATTGTTATTCATAACCTTTTTGAAGTTGATTACGAAGAATCAAGTGAGTCTGACACCGTAATTGATTGGTTAATTCCCTGTGGGATTCGACTTTGGGCTAAATACTCAGATTATATTTGCAATGTCCGCTTAGTCCTTTTTATAAGGCATAGTTGGGAGTGATCAAATTTTGGCACCGTTGCCTGGGAATTAACAGTGTTATGAATTACATTTGGAAGAAATAAAAAAATTCTTAGTGTAGTCAATTTTCTTCACTTTTAATCTATACATTGAAATTTTAACGTTTGCTAACTTGGTTGTACATGTGCATGCCTAGTATCTCATCGAGAACTAGTGACGTGCTTGAAGCCTTATCGGACCCCGAGAAAGTTTTCAAGGCCTTAAACCGGGCCAACCGGAAAAGCAAGCAACAACAATCAATTGAACAACTTGAACCAGACATGGCAGCTCTGGTAAACAACAGGAACAACAACAATGGGGATGACGTAGTAGACCCAGCTTCGTAGGGTGTGGCACCTCTTGTGCCAGAGGCTCCTTTATATGACTGGGCACAACCCACGGCGGAGAATTTGGCCACGGCGATAGTAGTCCCACAGATACATGCTGAATCTTTTCAGTTCACAAACAACATGCTGCACTTGTTGCAGAACAAGGGACTATTTTCGGGGTCATACATTGAGGATCCCCAGCAACATTTGAAGAATTTCCTGTCTATATGCAAAACTCAAAGGCAGCCAAACGTAACTCAGGAAGAAATAAAGTTGTTGTTGTTTCCATTCTAAGTGGCAGGAGCAGCCCAGACTTGGCTAAACTCGCTCCCCATCAATTCCATTACCACATGGGAGGAGTTAGTTAAGCAGTTCGTGAGCAAGTTCCATCAACCCAACAAGACAGCTCAACAAATTGATGAAATCTTGAGCTTCAGACATAAACCAACGGAATCATTGCAAGAAACATGGGAACAATTCAAGGGATATTGGTTATCTGTCTGCACCACGGTATTCCAAAGAAGATGTTGGGGCAGCGATTTTATATGGGTTTGGCAGATAGTATGAAAGCAAATGTTGATGCTTCAGCTGGTGGAGCATTCTTGAACAAATCATGGAGAGAAAGCCAGATCCTACTTGACAAAATGGCACAGAACTCGGGTTGGACCACCAGGAATGCACCCATCACTCCAGTAGTTCACTCAGTGGCCTTAGATCCATCAAACACTATTGCTGAAAATATGGCCACTTCAATGACATAGATGAGCCTACTCACTAAAAAGGTGGAAGAGTCAGGGCAGAAGCAGCAGGTACATATTGTGGGTACAACCAATGGGGGATTATGCACATCTTGCATTAGTCAGCCACTTGGTAATTAGTGGAATTTTGAAAATGATCATCATCACTACCCTGAAAACATGAATTATGTGTCGAGTTATGGGGGCCAGCGACAGGGTGGACAGAATTGGGGCAAGCAAAATCAGCCATACAGGCAAATTCAGCTACAACACAACAGTGGAAACATGGGAGCCATTCCACCGCGCAGTAATGTGGCGCCTTACCAGAGGCCACAGGGGTACAATAATTAGAATCAACAACAGGCTTATCACCCCCCTCAACAACAACATGGTGGGAGACAGGAAGATGGGTTTTCCAGACTTGAAGCAATGATGGAGCAGGTTATTGTGTAAACTGCAAAAATGAGTGAGAGAGTAGATGCACATGAGTTAGCTATAAAAAATATTGAAGTGCAAATGGGCCAGAGCTAGATGTCTTTGAATAATCGTCCTCATGGGACATTGCCTGCAGACACTCAGGTTAATCCTAAGGATCAGGGTCCAAAGAAGCTGATGGCAGTGAGTCTACGCAATGGCAGAGACTTAGACCTGGAGCAGGAAAGAGCTCGAGAAAGCAGACAGGCTGAGACACTGGTACCAGTGCCCATTGAAATTGAAGATTCAACCAAACTGACTGAGGTGACAGTGCAGCCTGCCCAGGGAGAACCCGGCAAACAAATTGAGGACGAGAAAGAAGCTGAGACAGCCCAGGAACAAGTAATAGAGGTGGTGCCTGACAAAGAAAAATCCCAAATCACTGGGAAGAAGAGACCTCTTGCACCATTCCCACAGAGGCTGGCCAAGTACCAGAAAGATGAGCAGTATAAAAGGTTCTTGGAGATGTTGAAACAAATACAGGTAAATATTCCTTTGATAGATGCTCTGAACGAGATTCCTGGTTATGCCAAAATGTTGAAGGTTTTGATGTCCCGAAAATTCGACTTCCAAGACTTGGCCATAATGACTCTTACTTAGACCTGCAGTGCCGTGGTGACCAGACCAATTGCTGAAAAGTTGTCTGATCTTGGAGTTTCTCCATTCCCTGCACCATTGGTAACTTTGCCTTTGCCAAGGCACTCTGTGATTTAGGGGCCAGTATTAATCTTATGCCCCTGGCCATCTACAAGAGGTTGGGGATTGGTAGATCTAGACCGACATCTATGTTGTTGCAGCTGGCAGACAGGACAGTAAAAAGACCGTCATGCATTCTTGATGATGTATTGGTGCAGGTAAGGAAGTTTGTGTTCCCTGCAGATTTTGTGATACTAGACTGCAGAGTGGATAAAGAGATTCCCATAATTTTTGGAAGGTAATTCTTGGCCACAGGGCGAGCTCTCATTGATTGTAAAACTGGGGAGCTCAAGATGAGGTTGAACGACGAGGAAATCACATTTAACGTGTAGAAATCCATGAGGCGACCAAGTTAATTCGCCAATTGTTCTCTTATTGATGTCGTGGATGTGATACTGGAGAAGGATGATGAGTCTCTTACTATTGAGGACCCCCTTGCTGCATGTCTCATGAATTTGGATGAGGTAAATGGGGAGGAATTGGCAGAATGGGTGTTGGCTCTTGAGGGCAAAGGCGTTTGGCAGAAATCACTGGAATTCGAACCTCTGCACTTAAAAAAGAGAGAGACTCCGCCAGCCAAGCCGTCTGTTGAAGAACGACCAAAGCTGGAGTTGAAGCCACTACCAGCCCATCTAGGTATGTGTTTCTCGGACCTAACTCCACATTACCTGTTATTATCTCATCCAGTTTGTTAGATGTGCAGGCACAACAACTTTTACAGGTACTCACAGAGTGTAAGACTGCCATCTGGTGGACCATGGTAGACATTAAGGGATCATCCCGGCATACTGTATGCACAAAATTCTGCTGGAAGAGGGGCACAGACCTTCCAGGGAACACCAAAGGCGGCTGAACCCCAACATGAAGGAAGTGGTGAAGAAGGAAATTATAAAGTGGTTGGATGCGGGAATCATTTTCCCCATCTCTGACAGACTCCGGGTTAGCCCAGTGCAATGTGTTCCTAAAAAAAGTGGCATAACGGTTGTAAAAAATGACAACAATGAGCTTATATCTATAAGAACCGTCACAGGCTGGAGAATTTGCATGGACTATAGAAAATTAAATCTAGCCACCCGGAAAGACCACTTCCCACTTCCCTTTATCGATCACATGCTCGATAGAGTGGCAGGGAGGTCTCACTTTTATTTTCTGTATGGGTACTCGGGGTACAACCAAATCTCCATTGCCCCGGAAGACAGAGAAAAGACCTCATTCACATGTCCATACGAGATTTTTGCCTTCATAAGGATGCCCTTTGGCTTATGCAATGCACCCGCCACATTTCAAAGGTACATGATGGCCATATTCACTGACATGGTCGAGGATATAATGGAGGTTTCCATGGATTATTTATCAGTGGTGGAAAATTCATTCGATGAGTGCCTAGAAAATCTGACCCGAGTGTTGAAGAGGTGTATTGAAATGAACCTTGTACTTAATTGGGAAAAGTGCCATTTCATGGAAGAGGGTATAGTTTTGGGACACTTGGTGTCAAGCAAAGGAATCGAGGTGGATCGTGTAAACGTTGATGTTATAGAAAGGCTCCCACCTCCCACATCAGTTAAAGCAATAAGGAGCTTCCTCGGGCATACCGGTTTCTACTGGCGATTCATCAGAGACTTCTCCAAAATTGCCAACCCTCTGTGTAAGTTGCTAGAAAAAGATAACCCTTTTGTATTTTCTGATGATTGCATGTTAGATTTTGAGGATTTGAAAAAGAGGATAGTCACAACTCCAATCATTGTTTCCCCCGACTGGGAGAAACCATTCGAGCTCATGTGTGATGCCAGTGACTACGTAGTGGGAAAAGTGCTAGGACAACGGAAGGAAAAGATAATGCACCCAATTTACTATGCGAGTAGGACATTGAGTGGAGCTCAGCTGAACTACACTGTGACCGAAAAAGAGATGCTGGCGGTGGTGTTTGCTTTCGACAAGTTCAGATCATACCTGATCGGCTCTAAGGTAATTGTTTATACTGATCATGCTGCCCTCATGTACTTGATTGAGAAGAAGGAATCCAAGTCGCGCCTGATTCGTTGGGTGCTGCTACTGCAAGAATTCGATATAGAGATTCGTGACCGTAAGGGCACGGAGAACCAAGTCGCGGATCATCTGTCGCAACTTGAAGGAGCTGAAAATGCAGTTGAAGCAGAGGATATTCTGGAAACCTTTCCAGACGAGCAGATACTCTCCACAAGCATGGAGGAAGTTCCATGGTAGACATTGCAAATTACCTGGCAAGTGGTATAGAGCCTTATGAACTCTCATCTGTGCAAAAGAAAAGGTTTTATCTTGATTTCCGCAATTATTACTGGGATGAACCTTACCTGTTTAGAATTTGTATTGACAATATGATCCAGTGGTGCGTCCCCTATTTAGAACAATTTTCGATTTTGCAGGTATGTCACGCATCAGCGTATAGCTGGCATTTTGGAGGAGTCAGAACGGCGGCTAAAGTTCTAGAGGTCGAATTCTACTGGCCAACTATGTTAAAAGATGCACACTAATGGGTGAAGGGCTGTGATGAAGGTCAAAGAACATGGAACATATCACGTCGCCATGAGATGACCATGAACCCAATTCAAGAGGTTGAGGTGTTTGATGTATGGGGGATTGACTTCATGGGTCCCTTCGTCAACTCCTATGGCAATAAGTACATACTTGTTGTTGTAGATTATGTGTCCAAATGGGTGGAAGTTGCAGCACTCCCCACCAATGATGCAAGGGTGGTGGTGGGGTTCTTGAAGAAGAATATATTCACCTGTTTTGGGATCCCAAGGGCCATCATCAGTGACGGAGGCACTCACTTCTGCAATCGTGCCTTCGAGAAGTTGCTGGCAAAGTACGATGTGCGCCACAAGGTGGCGACCCCATATCACCCTCAGGCCTGTGGACATGTTGAAGTGTCAAATAGAGAAATAAAGAGTGTGCTGACTAAAACTGTGAACACCACAAGAACAGATTGGGCAAAAAAGCTAGATGATGCATTCTGGGCCTACAAAACTACGTTCAAAATGCCAATTGGTATGTCACCATACAAGTTGGTGTTCGAGAAGGCCAGTCATCTGTAGGTAGAACTGGAACATAGAGCTTGGTGGGCATTAAAACAGTTAAATCTGGATCTTGAGGCTGTGGGCAAAAATCGAGTCACCAAACTGCATGAGCTAGATGAATTCAGGTATCTTGCTTTTGAAAGCACGAGGTTGTACAAGGAAAGAATGAAGAGGTTACACGATAAGAACATTGTGGCGCGAAACATCAAACTCGGAGATATGGTACTACTTTATAACTCAAGATTAAGGCTATTTCCGTGTAAACTCAAGTCCCGATGGTCTGGACCATTTCGTGTGGTCGAAGTGTTTCCCTCAGATGCCGTAGAGATTGCTTCGGTAAAATATTCCCACACATTCAGAGTTAATGGGCATAGATTGTAACCGTATGTGGGCATGGATGAAAACAAGGAAGTGTCGGTGATGCATCTGACTGAACCTCAGAGGTTGAGCGATCCTTAAATGCGCTCATCTGCACCGTGCCGCGATGTTAAATCAGGCGCTGCATAGTAGGCAACCCATTGACTTATTGTAATTGTCGTGCCACGACATTAAATAAGGCGCTGGTTGGGAGGCAACCCAATGTGTAATGTTTATAGTGTAGTAGATGAGTAGTTGAATTGTTGTAAGTACTAACATATGCAGGTGTGCGCGGGCGAGGGTGGAATCCAGCCACTCTAAGGGAAAAGAAAGAAAAAAAAGTGAAGTGTTTCGAGGCCTGGGGTAGCGCGGGCGTGCGTCCACTGCGCTAGTGGACGCACTAAACGCCCTTCATTCTGCCTCGCCCCAAAGCCACTAGCGCGAGCGCGCTAGTGGCCGTGCATATGGCATTATATTCTGTCTCGTCTGGATGCCACTAGCCGGAGCGCTAGTGACCGCGCTAGTGGACGCGCATATGGAAATACAATTTGTCTACACTAGCGCGGTCGCGCTATGAACGTGTTAATGATCGCGCTAGTCCTATCGCGGTACATGTAAGTATTTTTTATCTTTATTTTATTTATTTATTTATTTATTTTTGTTTGCCTTTAATTTTTATGACCTACCCAACCCTTACCCACCTCCCCCACGTCCGCCAACATTCACTCCCCCTTCTCCTAAAACTCTTCTTCTTCTTCAACAACTCTTCTTCTAAAAAAACTCTTTCCCCCTCCCAAACCCAACCACTCACACGCCTTAATTCTCTTGCTCACTCAAACCCTAACCCACTTCTCCACTTCTCACTCCCTTAACACCACATGTATGTGTTCTCTTTACCAATTTGTTTTTATTTTTTGTAGTTTTTCGTTTTCATTTGTTGAAAGTAGTAGTATTTCTTCTTGTTTATTTAGAATTAATTGTAATGTATGATTAGTGCTTGTGGGTTGTAGTATTTGGGGAGTTGTCTCTCTTTATCTAGTTTGGTGAAGTTGGGGAAATTATGGTGGTAATTGGGGCTTCAACTTGATTAATTGGGGGCTCCGGTGAATAATGCCCACCAAGTGTTTGTGTAAATGCCTCAATGAATGGAAATTATTGTGACCAATTGTATGGTGAAGTCTGAGTAACCACAGTTGGGTCACCCCGTTTGTGCTGCGCTAATGATTTCCTTATTGTAGGTACAATGGCACCCTCTCGGAAGCGTCAAGCCACCAGATCTTACTCCGGCAGACAAGCAGGTTCGTCCTCCAGCAGATAAGAGGGATCTTCGAGGGCACGCTCAGCCCCGGACACTCGGCCTTTCAATAGCAACAAGTTTGTATCTGTTAGGCTCAGGACAGGTTTGCTGAGAAGGAATCGAAGGTGGAAATACCGGATTGTGGCATACATACAGACTCCCTCTGGCGTAACTATCCAATAATGTATGATGAGCTGATGCGGCACCGGTTTGATGTGTTCTTTGAGGAGCCCGACGATGCCAATGCAATGATAGTGAGGGAATTTTATGCAAACTGTCCGGAGCACAAGAATCATGTGGTCACAGTAAGGAAGAAGCCAGTGAACGCCTCTGTGGAGGCCATTCGGACGATTTACTGGCTCCCAGGCCCTGTGGATATGTATGAGGACGGCTATGAGGCATATGGCCGGCGTTATACTCAGTGGGAAACGTTCCTTCCAACCATTTGTGTCCCAGGAAAAGAGGTTCAGTGGTACAAGTACGGGAATAAGTTTCACTCTTCGGAACTCACTTTTGTAGAAAAATGTTGGCTCTATCTGATCAATAACCGCCTAAACCCATCCCACAAAACCTCGTAGGTGAACATTCCTCGTGGGTGTTTGATCTGGTGCTTCATCACGGGTCGTGCCTTTGACGTGGCCATGCTCATGGACGAGGAGATGTTTGTCCGCTGTAAAATTCAGAGGTATGGCTTCTTCTTCCCATCTCTTGTCACTAGATTGTGCCTTGCAACTGGGGTGTCGAGAAACTTGGTGGTGGATGGCAGAGTTCCAAAGGAGTACACCTTCCGAGCTGAAAGGGTTACCACTGGAAAGGACGCAAAGGCAACTGGTGGTGATGAAGAGGAGGATGCAGATGAGCAAGAAGCAGAGGAGGATGAGCAACCCACTCAAGAGCAGGATGCTGAGGTTGTAGGCCCGTCTAGGGCTAGTCGGGGACAGAGGATGGTCCACCTGGAGCAGGAGATGGCAGGTTTACGGACCTCAGTTATTGACTTGGGGTCGAGAGTTGATGCAGTGGCTGCCCAACAGGTGAAATCAGAGAAGCAAATCATGGGTTGGTTGTGTGCCCTGGGTCGTGCTTGTCGCCTGGACCCAGAGACGGTCTCCGACCTGGATTGAGCCTTCAGGGAAGTTCCCTTACCTCCCTTTGCTTTATTGTGATTGCCATGGGGACATGTCTTCATTTAAGTGTGGGGTGGGGGAATTATTCTTTGTATATGTATATATGTAGGAACTAATTGTAGTTGTTTTATGTTATTTTCTTTTGAGTTTGTTGTGCTTTTGTTTTTGTGATTTTAAATAGTAGTCTAATTATTAAAGGTGCCTTGTCCCGATGACAGATCCCTTTCGACGGGGTTCTTGAGGGTCTAAGTCGACCACAAAAAAAAAATATAAAACAAAACACAAAATATAGTAGACTCTTCCTGACGACGGATCTCTTAGACAATTTTCTTGAGGGAAGTAAGTCTAAAGAAAATACCAAAAAGATTTTTTTGTTTTAGGTAGTGTAGTAACTCCCCCTTAGTTTTCTTTTGGCCGTCGTTCTTTTCCAAGGGTTTTGCTTGAACCGGGTGTAGTTAGTTTTTTTATTTTATTTTGTTTTTAGTTTTTATTAGGTGTTTATGGGAGATGAGCTGAAATAGGGAAAGAATTCCTTAGCATTGTTACACCTGAGCACAATAGACCCTAGAGTGTGACGCTTAGGCTCAAGTGTTGACTCTTGTGAAGTGACTTAAATTTGTATGTTGTAACTGACTTGAATGCTCAATGAGAGTGTCTTCATAAACCAATCTGGAGTGAGTCATGTTCCATATGTGTGTGAGGTGTAGTGCATTGTATTTTGTGCTCCACATTTGATGGCTAGAACTTGCCCTCTGTGTTTGCAAAGTAAAATAGTAGCTTCGTTCAGTCTTAGAAGTGATATAGGTATTTCTTTGTTAAGCTAGATATAAAGTATACCCACCCAATTATAATCTGTCATAGTTAACCCCGTTGAGCCTATAAGCATGTTTCTTTGGCAACCACATTACAAACCTTACCCAATCGTTTGAACGGCCCATCTGTTTGAACCCTTTACCTCCCATGAGCACTTGAATTGTTATAGAATATGTAAATGTCAAAGTGTGGTGTGGTGGTTTAGTTTTTGAGTGGAATCAAAGAAATATAAAGAAAGGTGCAAGGTTTTGAAAAAATGAAAGAATAAACGCCGCTTGAAAAAAATGTGGAAAAAAGGGAGAAAGGACAATGAATAAATGTAGTCCTTTATTAGTGGTGACTTGATATAATTGCACCTAAGGGAGTTTGGGGGTTTTATAAAGAGAAGGGTGGTGGAAGGTATGTCCCGGCATAAGTATGGTCTAAAAGCTAAAGTAATTGTATTAAAAGTGCTTAGGGACGTTAGTCACTATATCTAAATAGATCCTACCCGTCCCTTAGCCTACATTACAACCAAATGAAGTCCTAATTGATATTAGATTGAATGGACTCTATTAGTAGAGTAGTACACTACGGGCAAGCCTATGGTGCATCTTTGTGGCATACGAATGTTCTTTCGGAGAGTGAGTGAATTCTGTCTATTTGAGTTCCTAATTGTTCTTAATATTATTCTTGTGGAACTACTCTCTTGTGTGATGTGAGGGCACTTGATTCATAACTGAAAGGTAAGTCTTGACTTCTGTATAGAGTAAATTGAGGAAGTATGAATATTGCATGGCAGTTAGAGTCGACTCTTGAAGCATAGAAGTTACACTACTAGATGTTATTCTTGTGATAAGTTCTTGGTGTGACACGTTAGGAAAATGCTTGGTGAAAGGACCTTTGTAGATTATGGTGTATTGCTCGAGGAATAGCAATGATTTAAGTGTGGGGTGTTGATAATAGGCTGGATTCATGTAGTTAAGCGTCTATTTACACTCCAAATTCATTATCTTCACTGTCTTAGGAAGGGTAAATGATGTTAAAATGGCTCTAATTGTGGACTGTATGTTTTGTAGAAGCAAGTTGAGCTTATGAGGACCTAGGATGGTGTTTGAAGCCAAATTAAAGCGAGGAAGACTCCTTGGAGTTTTTAGCTTGTGAAAGAGGGAGGAAGAAATGCTAAGGCAGAATGATCAGCCATTAGCGCGACCGCGTTAGTTCAGATGCCAAAGGTAGATAGGAAGGCCACTAGCGCGGCTATAGAGCGCCCGGTAGTGCGACCGCGCTAGTCCAGCGACCTGAAACAGAATACTTGGCCATTAGCGCGCCCAGTAGCACCGCCGCGCTAGTCCAGTCCGCACGCGTTTTGGTCAAGGGTAAAATTGGAAGCTTGTGGACAATTCCACTTAACCTATATAAGGTAAAGCTCGCTCAAAAGATGCGATATCAAGGTTTTAGAGTATTATTCAAGGCAAAGAGAGGCAAGAGGCAAGGAGGACAATTGGGCATCAAATCTCATCTTTTTTCCTTGTGTTTTTCCCATTTATGATGAATTCTTTTATTGTTATTCTTAACACAATTATGAGTAGCTAATTTATTTAGTCTAAGGTTTTGGTGGAACCTGTTAAGGATGAACATCTTGTTATATTAATATAGTTTGCTTAGTTTAATCTTTATTTGTTCAACTAAGTTCATGTTGTAGTTGATTGAAGGGCCCTCAATTAGCTGTGCCTATGTAGTGTGTACCTACTCGGGAGAGAGTGCATATTTAGGTAGTTGTTGAATAACACCACTCCCAAAGTATATGAGGGATCCATAATCGGGGGTTTAAAGGTTTTATTTGGGATAACGATACCTTGGGTGCAATCTAAAGTGAGCTATAATAAAAGCTAGCTAGTGTAATTCGGGAGAGTACGTCTAGTAAATTATCGTAATTACTCGGGAGAGATTTACGGTAACAAGAGTGCTCATGATTGATAGATACGATTAGGCCAAACTATATGAAATATAACAAGAAGGGATTCTATCAACAGGGAAAACGACAACCTTAGATCCTTCTCTTATTTGTTTACAAATCAGTAATAGTTAGCTTTTAGTTTACTCAATTTCATTCAGTTATAGTTAGTAGAAACACCAATAATTATTATTCATAATCTTTGGGAAGTTGATTACAAAGAATCAAGTGAGTCTGACACCGTAATTGATAGGTTAATTCCTTGTGGGATTCGACTTTAGGATAAATACTCAGATTATATTTGCAATGTCTGCTTAGTCCTTTTTATAAGGCATAGTTGGGTGTGATCAATGTACTACACTTTATGGATATAAGGAATCTTGGAATGATTCAAGTTTATTATTTGTGGTTGATGTAGCTGCAAGGAAAAAAGGAATCACTTGGTTACTTCATTTTGGATATTCATGTTCTAATGGAGCACAAGTCATTCAGCTCGTAATGATTGGGCATTGAAGATTAGAGCAGAGCAATGACTCTCAAGAAGGCTCTAATGGGTTCGAGATTTATGTGTGTTATTTAAGGATTTCCAAATTTGTGTATGGATAAGATTTGAGACATACATTTGGTGATGTCGAGTATTGCAATATTTTATATCATCATTGATTCTACATTTTAGTAAGGAGAGAGGAAAGAAACAACTTCAGATTTGCAGAAGGTCTCTTTAGAGGGGGTATTTTGGTTTGTTGTATTATTGGGTGCCTAAGAGGGAATACATTGGCTTATGGTCCTTGGGACACCATGGGTTTTATTTTAGGGCTTCTTGGGGTAAGTCTTGATCGAGGACTATGGTGTACATGGAAGGAGAAGTGTTATATTGGATACAAGTCAAGAAGAAATTGAAGAGATCGGTCAGCTTGGTAGTGGTTTGGACCAGCATAATAATAGGAATGATTGGCTTCATTTGCTTGTGCAATGATTTACAGGTGTTGTCTGGAAATACTCTTGGGTTTGGCAATCTGCGTGACTTGGTTTGATTTGAGGTTCAGTTTGATGGTTTTGTTATGTGAAAATGGGTTTGCGAAGAGTTCATAATGGATTTGACCACAACTCATGGTTGATATCTTCTACAGATGTGGAGGGTTTGTTGCATGTTTTCTCTTAGATTGAGTTAAGCGGAAGGTTTCTAGTTAATGGGGTGTCTATCCTACGTGTGATTCAGAGTTGATAATGGTATTCTCATGTTTTCATATGATGGAATAATAAATGCGGTAGTGTGTCGTGTGGCATTGAGATTTGCATGCACAGGGTTGTGGTTCAGTTTTGAAGGGAAGGTTATAAGTTCTAGACAACATTGACGACTTTATATGTTTAAGAGGATATTAGCATTGTTTTATCTCGCATGAGTAAGGTGTATATGGAAGTAAATGCATTGTGTGATGATCTGGGGATGCTGGACTGGTACTACAAGGATCACGTGGTTGTTGACGGTTAATGTTCAGGTTTTGCTACATGGCGCAGAAGATTTATGGAAGTATCTCCCATGAAGTGATTGTGTATGAGTGATGTGTCAGTCATTTGAGTTGTAGAGTTGGGATGGAATAGGGAAATTTCGGTATTCTTAAGATTTAGAGACTAGAAGTTCTCAGAGGAACACTATTTCTTAGTTGTGGACTGTGAAGATATGTTAAGAGTTAGAGAATTGATGGCATGTGTTATCGATAGGTTACTGTGGACTTTTCATAGGTTATTTACCTATTTCGGGATGATCAGAATTGATTTGGAGGCCCATTAGTAGGTCTAATGAGAATGTATGTTCTATGTCGGATCAGGTTTGTTTACTCCACACAACCATTGTTGAAGAGGAGTCTCATTGACAAAAGTTGATCTTATTCATGACCAGATATGTTCCATGTGTTATTCATTTATGCTATGATGGTTTGTGAGACTCTTAACTATTTACATACATAATGTGGTTTTTCTTGGGCCTTGTGGTGAAGTTTGAGAGAGAAGGCTCTTGGAATGTCGAGTTTCTTATTGCATTTGATTGTGTTTTTTCGTTTGTGGTATATGGTGCTATCTGCTTCTCCATGGGTATGGTCATGAACTCTACGTGTTTGCTATTTATATACACGCGTTTGGTGGGTATGAGAATTTAGTCAATAGGTTTACCATGTGGAACTGTATGTTTCTATCGGGTTATGCACCGTAGAATTGTTATATTGGGATATGATTCTTCGCGCTTATTTCATGTGTTTTGCTTTTCCTTTGTGGGATGGGTTCATATCATTGTGCTTTGTGGTTGTATCTATTGATCTGGCAGGATGGTTCTCTGATTTGGTTCTCTTTCCATCATTGGTTACATTCTAGTTGTGCTTGTTTGGTGCACGAATAGCGTTGTATGTGGCACCAGGGTCATTTGGTGTGGCCCATTAGTCTAGAATCTTGTACTGGGTGGGATGAGATTATTGGACCTGGGAGTAGTGCAATAGGATTTAGATAAGGTACTCTTTGAGAGGAATGTCATTAGTCATCTTAGAATTTAGCAATAGTTCTTGTCAAGCGAGAGAGCTCCTCGTCTTGTTGATCTGATGAGTGGTTATGACTTTCTATGTGTTTCTTCATCTTTGATAGTGTACAAAGGTTTGGAACAAGGTTTTATTTTATATGAGGCTTGTTACCGGTACCGAGTTTAGTAATGAGTTACGGATTATATCTTGGAATATGGTTATGGATTGATGGGGCTTGTTTAGATTTATACGATGTATAGACGCGAGAATCGGGTCTGATAATGAACTTCGGATGTTGGAGATTGAGTTCTTAGGTTTATAGACTATTGTTGAAGAAAGATTCTTCAATTGGGTTGTGTTAAAAGGCTTATATGGATTAAGGTAACGTGGGATCACCCATGGGTATGCGTATGGCGAGTTTATACCGTGTTTTGATGGCTTTGAAATGACTCTTGGCACGTTATAGAAAGAAAGTATGTTTAAATGGGGGAGAATACAATGACCTGACCGGTTGTATTCGGCATTAGTATTCAATTTGGTCGTTTGAGGTCTTGAGTAGTTTTATATGGTGTATTATGAATTACATGCATGGTTGGTTTTTATTTTTGAGTGTTTCGGAATTGATTTAATAGAGTGATTCTCAATTTGGAAGTCTTAAGTTGGAAGAGATGACCAAGGTTTGACTTTTGAGTAAACGACCTCGAAGTTGAGATTTGTTGGTTTGAATAGGTTCATATTGTGCTTTTGGACATGGGCATATGTTCGAATTTCAATTTGGATGTTCCTAGAAGATTTTGGCTTTATTTGTCGAAATGTGGCAATTTAAAGATTTGGAAAGTTCATAAGTTTTACCGGGGATTGACTTCGATGTTATCGTGCTCGAATTATTTTTCTGGAAGTTGGAATAGGTTTGTTTCTTTCATTTGTGACTTGTGTGCAGAGTTTGGTTGTGATTCAGAATGTTTAAGTATGATTCAAACGTGTTTGGTGAAGATTTAAGGTTTGAAAGTCAAGATAAAGATCTTGATCTTCGATTCTTGGTGTTGATGTTATTTGTGGTGTTTCGAGCCTTTGTATAAGTTTGAACTAGGGGTGTTCATGGTTAGGTTTGGGTCGATTTTTCCCTAAAAAGAAACCAAACCAAGTAAGTCGGTTTTTAAAATGTTGGAACCAAACCAAACCAATTATGTCGGTTATTTATTGATTCGGTTTTTGTCGGGTTTTTTCCCAGTTACTCATCGGGTTTTTTCTTAAATATGAGACATACACTACCAAACACATATTCCGGCGACTACATTTTCAATGTAACACTATCAAATCAATTGCTCTTCGAGAATTCTATCATTTACCAAGATATTTGATGATAATTGAATCAAATAGTGATGAATAATTAAAGTACTCAATTAAAAATTGATTATTTTTAACACGAAATAAATTCTTGTACTTAGCAAAAGAAAAATACCAATCAAACTAGAATGTAAAGGCAAAGAATTAGATTATTTTAATAGCAAAGAACTAGATTAAAAATGTAAATGACTAATATGTACTATAAAATTTCAGAAATATTTTATAAAATTTACATATATATAGGTGTAATAATAAATTCAAATAGCTAATTTTATAGTCGGTTTTTTGGTTATTTTTTGATTAAAACCAAAACCAAACAAAATTTGATCAGTGTTTAAAATTCAAAACCAAAACCAAACCTAAAAAGTATCGATTTTTTGGTCGATTTGGTTCAGCTTTCGGTTTGGTTCAGTTTTTCGGGTTTTTATGAACACCCCTAGTTTGAATTTGGACTTGTTGGTATGATTGGACGGGGCCCCGAGGGTCTTGGATTAGTTTTGGGGTGGTTTCGGTCCATTTCTAGACCCTTTTCAGTTGATGGTTTTTGGTTACAGGTGTATGAATCGTGATCGTTGGCCTTTGAGCCGCATTCGTGAAAAATAAATTATTGTTTGGGTCTTGTAAATCGAGATCATAGTTGTCCTCTTCGTGATCATGTAGAAGAAAGTTTTGATGTCACTAGGCTGTCCGGAGCTTATATCTTGCAAACCATAAGGAATTTGGAGATGATCCAATAACAAAACTTATAGCCCATTGTCTCTACTTATTAGAAAATTAAAACATTTGTCATTTAGAGTTTTGTACAGTAATTTATTTTCATTATACGAGAGGCATTCATGAAAGAGTTGAGCAAGTTTGTTCGAATTTGTTCATCGCGATCGCGACGGGTAAAATTTTGCTAGCATTTTGTGAACCACAATCGTAAGGTTGGTAAACCTGATCACGACGATGGAGCCCTAGCATGGGTATCTAATGCCTATTTTCTTGGTTTTAAAACCAATTATCTGGTAGCGGACCCGACCGGGTTTCTTGAAAAATGGAACTACCAGTGTAACTATCATCTCGTGCTTTCTATCATTTTGTTCTTTTTCATTTTCTGTTCTTTATGGTTTATTTACCGCGTTTTTGTTCACAACCGTGAAACGTTCTCCCTCCATCGTCCTGGACATGGAGGATTGGTTAGCTCGTGTGTTGCCTCCCGTCATGGGGATTCGCGACTGATCTTCTTTTTACAAACGCTATGGTCCGAAGCTTCACCCTCGTAAGTATTTTGATTTCTTGTTATGGTCGATTCCTTGCTCGTTTTCTGACTCGTTCTTTTGTATTAGGTCGGCGGGCTTCTAAGAAAGAGAAGTTGCCCGCTCTTGCCTTCCGTCAGATGGTGGTCTCGGCTGCGATGGAGTTTACTATTGTTGAATCCATGAGAGGCGGAACTGGGACTCGACGGGCAGAGGGGTCCGTTCCCTCCGATGTGGCTACTCCAGGCGACGTCCCTCCCCAACCCGTCCTCCTCCTTATCGACGAACCTTCTCATGAGGAGGAAACATCACCGAGGAAGAGGAGAAGGATAGAGACTGGAAAATTTGTAGCCATGGAAGGGTTGGATAGGACTCCAATCCTTGTAACATGGTCATAGAATTTCCCAGTCGAGGAATAGGGCGTTACGCTCGAATAAGTAAGGGGAGAGAGGACCCCCGGGGCGGAGGAGATCTGTAGCGACATGGAGCTTGCACTGGTAGTGGGCGGTCGTTCTTCGTCGGGGGCGAGTCGAGGTGGTGACCCTGGAGTGGACGATATCGATTCGGGTTTCGACATCGATCCCGACGAGGCGAGAGCCTATACCGAAAGGAGGATCCGTGTGGAGATTAGGACGGAGGGTCCTAACCGTCACATAGTCATACATGTGCTTCAAACTTCTGGTTGACACTGAGAATGTGGCGCCGTCGTTCACCCCATTGAGTGCTGAGGCCGAGAACAAGACTCTACAGTCACTGAAGGGCGCCAATCTATCCATTGGCATTTCTGGGATGGCCTTGCAAGTGAGTACTTTTACTATGCTTTCATATGCTTTGTTAATCTCATTGCTTTGGCCAATGGATTTCTACACCTAACAAGGAATTTCAAAGTGAAATTTGGGAGTTTTTTACAAAACTTTTTCTAAAGTGAAAAATTAAGACTTGAAATCAATTCGGGGTTGAATTAGGATGAAACTTGTATGGATGGACTCATATTCAAATGAGTTATCAGAATTAGTGGGTTTTTCGGAATTCCGGTGTGCAAGACCAAGGTTGAGGTTTTGGTTGACTTTAACTATATGATTAATCAACATTTATCGTTTGGGTTTGATTCCTATGGCATTATTTGATGTTATTGAGTTGTTTTGGCTAGATTCGAGCCGTTCGGAGGTCGATTCGTATGGGAAGGAACTTTAGAGTATCGATTTGGCCGGTTTTAGGTAAGTATCTTACCAAACGTTGGTTGAGGCACTAGTTTTCTGAGTTATTAGTGATAGTTGTGTGCTCTGGGTGGTGCACATATGAGCGGTTGAGCCCATGTGTGTGAACCGGAGTATTATCTGTTCTCGGGGTAGTGCTTAAGCTACGATATGCCTTGAATTGATTGTTAGGCCTCGTGCTATTATGTTTCTTACGTTTCTACCCCTTTGTAAGCTAATTGGATCATGTTAGAGGTTACATATAGGTTAGTTCCATGATTGAACAAGATAACTGCTATTGTTTTGATGAAATTGCCCAATTGGAGCTATGGTAGTACCTTTTGCACAGGCGTGCACATTAGCATGTCAATTACATCAGTCCATGAGTATAAAATTTAATATTTATTATTCATGTACATGTATCTTTGTACATATGCTTTTTGTGTGATATAGACTGAACTGGTAGCACGCGAGTGGACCGTGCAGATCCGAGTTATGATAGCACGTATTCTGGAAAATTTTATCTTTTCAATCCTAGGGTACTTTTTACTCAAAATGGGTCCGTTTTAAGAATTTCTACAGCTATAACAACATTGGGGCCTATCCGGGTGTCATTTTTAGTTAAGAAATTTTACGGGTCTTTATAGGTTGGGTTTGTGGTAGATGTGGAGATGCCTATGACAAGAAGGAGAAGAGGTAAAAATAAAATAGA
This sequence comes from Nicotiana undulata, assembly GCA_005239495.1. NCBI lineage: Eukaryota > Viridiplantae > Streptophyta > Magnoliopsida > Solanales > Solanaceae > Nicotiana > Nicotiana undulata. Next base: position 20,834 of record ML252972.1, on the reverse strand, counting down.
AAAAAAAAGGAGAGTGAGGGAGTACAGAGTAGTGAGAAGGGGAAAAGGGAAGGAAGTGGATGATTCATCACCCACATATGAATCTGTTAGAATGGCTATTTGTGGAGCTGATCCAGAGAAGGAGGAAGAAAGTAGCCAGAACGTAGGGGAAGTGAATCAGGAGAAGCCGTTGAAGGGTTAGTAAATCTAGGAAAGCACACAGATGAACCTGATTCATCTACTGAGGAAACCCTGGCAGATCTGCTGAAAACATTAGGCGATAGTTACAATCCAAAGAAGAAAAGAACTCCTAAAGCTCAAACTTCTGAGACAGCAAGAGCAAACAATAAAAGAAAAGTTGCTCCGTCTGAGACTTCCTATATTTCTCTTCCAAGAGGAAGAACTACAAGGAGCAAGTTAAAGCAAAGTGAGGACGAGTTGAAGAGAGCTTTAGAGGAGAGTAAGAAGAAAAGAGTGAAAAAGGGAAAGAAAAGGTTGTTGAGCCTATTGAGGCTATTGAAGTGGATGAGATGGACCTGGTCCATCAAAGTGAAAAAGTGGCAGAGGTAGAGGTTCAGACCCCTTAGCTCAAGAAAGCCAAGACTTTCTCAAAGAAATCTTCATCTGTTTCTAAATATGCTGAACCATCTACCTTGGCTAAACGAATAGGTCTGCAGTTCTTCCAAGCCTTAATTTCTTAGCCCTGCCTAGAACTTTCAGTGGCCTAGATTCGAGATTTTTTTGTTTGTTTGTTGCTCATGTTTTAACTGTTTTTATTTATTTTGTGGATTGTCGCAGAATCATATTCTCTCTATCAATGAAGTTTGCTTCTTTTGTTCTTATTCACTGTCTATATTTCTTTGATAGTTTTAACCCTTAGTTGATTATTGATGATTAATCAATGATTGCATATGCAGTTGACCAAATGTCCATGAGTAAGTGTTAAAAATCTGGGATTTACACAATTGTTTTGCAACTTTACGATGATGCCAAAAGGGGGGAGATAGGTTGTGCTCTGAACATGTGATATTTATAACCTAATGAACCTGGTTCTTTATGATAAATGCTTAATACTCTAATATGTGTCACTGTTGGACTAAGCTGAAACAGGCTTGAAGTACAAAGTTTGTCATCATCAAAAAAGGGGAATTTGTTGGCCCAAGAAAGGAAATAGTTTTAAAGATTGAAAAAGGAACTCTGAGATGAACCAAGTCCATCACAAGTGACATAGACGAGCAGATTCAAAGGCACATGAGATGCACATGCAGGAAATAAACGTGTTCTGGTGAAATTGAGATATCTTCTTATTGAAAAGATTGCAAAAACGAATATGGAGAAGGGCTCCTTATACAATAAGAACAAAATCTAAGATAAGGAAGGATTTATGAGTTGAGTTTGACTAGAACTTTTTTACCAAGGAAGAGTAGTATTAGGATTCTAGTTAATTCCTTATCTACTAAATCCTATATATATTTCAAAATGTTCTTATTGTAAAGAGACGCACAAAAGAGGAAATTTATCAAGAATTGAGAGCAAAATTCGTGAAGAAATTTTTCAAGCAGTTCGAGCCAAATTGGAGAGTGCGAATCTGGAGCTACTTGAACCAGCTTGAATAACCAGTTCCATCTGTTGTCTTTTAGTCTAGTTTATTTGTAGTAGGTGATTACAAATTGTACCTTTCAGCTTTATCTAGAAGCAATTGTAATAGGTACTGAGTGTTCAAGTTATAGTTAACTTGAAGTTTGTCGCAAATAGCTAGAGGCTAGTTTGCCACAAAGGGTTAGAGTTAATCCTTAGGTTTACAAAAGAGTTTATTTTGTAAATGTTGTTTGGCTCATTGTTTTAGTGAAGAGTTTGGAGAAAATCCTACTGGGAAGTAGGTCGTGGTTTTTTAACCTTTTGAGCCAGGTGTTTTCCACGTAAAATTATTGTGTTCTATAAATTATGCATTTATTTTTCCGCAAACTGTAGAAGTTGGAACACATAGAAGAACCTCGTCCTTCTATAACTACTTCACGCGAAAATTGGACTCCACACAAATCACCCCCCCCCCCTCTTGTGTGGTATTGACGTTTATAACATCAGTTTCCTTGGCTTATTTGATGTAATTGAGTTCCTTTTGACTAGTTTCGAGCCATTCGGAGGTTGATACGATCGGGATGGAATTTTTGGAGCACCATTGGCTTGCTCGATATTGGATTTGGCTTTTTCAAGGTAAGTAACACTTCTAAACTTGATGATGAGGGTATGAAACCCCGAATTACGTGTTATGTGATTAGTATTGAGGTGTCGCACATGCTATGTGACGGGCGTGTGAGCTACACCGTGTGAGTTCTGACTCCGTTATTTCTATGGCACTATGTAGTTACCTGATCTTACCTGTAACCATGAAATTTCTACGTACTTGAGCTATTGAGTTGTGATCCATGATAGAATCTATGTCTATGATACATGCTTATCTTATTGGTTTCACGCCCCAAAATCGAGGGACGAGACCGGCGCCTGACTAGATGAACCCAGTGAAGCGGACATGGATTGCCTTTTCTACCCAACGTATTGCCCCGTGTTCATAACGTTCATTATTCCTTGTGAGTTAGACAATCTAGATTCAAAGTACAATTTACAACATGATTCCATTTTTCCTCTTTTAACTTTCAACAATAGATAATCCAAAACATACAAGTTACATACAATATTTCTGATTTACTATCCAAATTTACGAGTGACTACAACTATCACCCAAAATATATATATATATACACACAAACACACAACCCACACAGTGTCTACGGAGCCTCTAAGAGTTCTAGGAGTTTTACATAAACTTGTCGGAATCAATGCCCCGGCTATACCTTTTACAACATAAGCAAAAAGAGAATGGTATAATCCACACACGGCCCCGAGAAGAAATGGAGCTCACCAAAATTGCTGAAGAGATGAAGAGGAGGCACCACTAACGGCGGGCTGAGCTACCTGCTTTGGAACCACCTATATCCATATAAAATATGTAGCGCCCCCGGCAAAAGGGACGTTAGTACAGTGGAATAGTACTAGTATGTATGAACACGCTTAACTCTTAAGTATAATCAAACAATACACAGATAAGAGAAAGTTAATGGGACCAACAAGTATTGCACAGAAATACAAACAACCACAATCAAGAGTTTCACAGATCCTCATTTCAACACCACCACATTCCACCCTTATTCCTTCTTAACATTTCCACCCTTATTGCTTCCCGTTGCGGCGTGCAACCCGATCCCACCGGACAATCACATTTCAGCCTTATTACATTATGTTGCGGCGTGCAACCCGATCCCACCATACAATTCACATTCCACCCTTGTTACCTCTCCACCCTTATTACCTCGTGTTGCGGCGTGCAACCCGATCCCAGCGAACAATCACATTTCAAAGCAACAATAACAGCCCACAATTCACTCACAAGGCTTCATATCATACCGAGTACACTTTCATAACAATCGAACAATCATGTGTTCACAATAGTCTTTATCAATCAATAATTCAATCACAAGGATTCCTATCAACAAGAATACAAATTCATTACGACCAACAGTCCGTATAAAAATAAGGCACAATAAACCTTGCCAAACAAGGAGTCATGTACAATATTACCATGGTCATTTAGTTCAATTAAATCAATTCACATCTCCTTTTTCATCACTTGTTACACAACCCTTAGCACTTAGATACATTCATACATTTGGGTTCTCTACCATTATTTTATACAAACATATTCAAGCGTTTAACGAACCTTGCACATTATAGTGTAATCACAAGAAATCATCTTTCATAGTTTCAATTAACATGATAATCGACTAAGAGAATCAGAGAATGAAATTTTACACCCCAATACTTCAGAATAATCACTTCACATATACTCAACAAGAACTCATACCGAATGCTTGGACACTACAAGGTGACTCTACAAAGATTAAAGTTAGCCATACATACCTCGAGTCAAATTTCCCCTTTTTATTTCTATCACAAATCACCGGACCGTGTAGCACCGTCAATCTATTCCACAATGTGACATATTTCACTTAGACTTAGGAAGCTTGAATTCAATTGGGCATTTTATCAAACACTATGTGACCCTTTAGATTACTAACCCTTTTTGAGAATAATTACTCAAACTTGTTTCCCTTTACTAGATTACGGAGTTTAACTCACATGCATGCAAGGTCTCAACTTTAATTTTCAAGAACCAACCTATGTGTGCTTTATTCTTAACCAAAATATGAGAAATTGGGGAAATAGGGTGAAGACTTACCTCTTTGAGTAAAGAAGATGACAATAACTCAAAAATTTCCGGGCTTGAGTGATTTTGGAAAATCAAATTGGATGATGTTGAAACCTTCTCTCTCAAGAACTCTCTTTTTCTCTCTCTATTCTTGGTAAGAAAATCGTTAAAAATGAAGGGAATGGGTGTTTTATTAAACAGGGGGGTCGGGTTTTAAATTTAGAAAATAGGAGCCCCGACACATAAATGCGGTCAGGAATGCGATCGTATTCCTGCTATGCGGTCCGCATTCCTGTCGCAGAAATGGCCCTCAAATGGGCCAAAATTGAAAAACAATCTGCCCAGGAATGCGACCACTATGCAGTCTGCATACTTGTTATGCGATCGCATAGTGCGTCGCATAACCTCCCTCGCAAAACCCATGGAGCAAGAATGCGACAACTATGCGGTCCGCATACCCAAAATGCGATCGCATTCTGGGCCGCATAGTTGTCCTCAAATTTGGACAGTAGCCTGTCTAGGTATGCGACCACTATGCGGTCCGCATAACAGTATGCGGACCGCATAGTGCGTCGCATAACGCGCAATTCCTGGAAAATTTTATCTTTTAAGTTCCGGGATACTTTTTACTCAAAATAGGTCCGTTTTAAGAATTTCTACAGTTATAAGAACACAGGGACCTATTCGGGCATTATTTTAGACATGAAATTTTACAGGTCTTTACATCCTCCCCCACTTAAAATCATTCGTCCTCGAATGAGGATCGGGAAATCGCTTGGTTTTGAAAACACAATATGCCAACCCCCAATTTTCACTAACTCCGATATTTTCTGAATATTTCGCCAGAGTTTCCTTTGTAACTAGGCCTATATACATGTCAGAGAGCCCCCGAAACACATTTCCAATTTAATGCTACATAATGCAGTTATTCTAACAGCTTGTACATAACCTTTTTACTTCAACAACTTGCATATATTCAATTACTTCAACATGTTGTATACACATCAATTAATCATTTAACCATCACATGAGTTTCACATAATTTCATTTACTCTAACAATTTGCACATAATTCAGTTATCCCATCAAATCATATACAATTCAATTACTTCAACATGCTTATACATAATTCAGTTAACACCACAACTTGCATATCATTTAGCTACCACATGAATTGCACATAATTTTAGCTTACTTCAAAGAGCTTCACATTTCCCAAATAATAACAACATACACAAATATGGCACAACTTGAGATGTTACAATAATAAGGAATTTAGGAGAGTGAAGTGTGCTTGCACAAAATTAAACACAAAGGTGTATTCACTTAGAGATGGCAGTTCTCACGATCACTACTAGACTTGTTCAAACAAATGGGGATATTTTTCTTTCATTTCATTTTCCGCTTCCCACGTGGCTTCCTCGACTCGTTGACTTCGCCACAGCACTTTTTCTGAAGAAATTTCTTTGTTCCTCAATCTACGGACTTGCCTATGAAGAATAGCAATCGGAACCTCTTCATACGATAATTATTCATTAACCTCAATAGTCTCAACTGGAACGATGGTGGATGGATCTCAAACCACTTTCTTCAACATAGACACATGGAACACCAGGTGTACTAATGACAATTCAGGGGGCAATTCCAGCCGATAGGCCGCCTGTCCTATCCTTTGAGCGATCCGATATGGCCCGACATACCTAGGGCTCAATTTTCCTTTCTTCCCTAACCGCATCACTCCCTTCATGGGATACCCCTTCAAGTATACCCAATCATCTACTTGGAAATCCAAATCCCTACGACGAACATCCTCATAGGATTTCTGATGACTCTGAGCAGTTTTCATCCTTTCCTGAATGACTCTAACTTTTTCCATAGCTTGATGCACAAGATCTGGTCCTAACAATTCTGCCTCACCAACCTCAAACCATCCGATCAGAGATCTACATCTCCTTCCGTACAATGCCTCAAATGGGGCCATCTAAATGCTAGCATTAAAGATGTTGTTGTAAACAAACTCTATAAGAGGCAAGTGATCATCCTATCTACCTTTGAAATCCAAAACACAAGCCCGTAACATATCCTCAAGCGTCTGAATAGTCCGCTCCGCTTGACCGTCCGTTTGTGGGTGGAAAGTTGTGCTGAGATTTACCTGAGTACCCAAACCTTGCTGAAATTTCCTCCAAAAGTTAACTATGAACTGGGCCCCTAGATCTGGGATAATAGAAACTGGAGTGCCATGGAGTCTTACTATTTCCTTGATATACAACTGAGCATATTGTTCTGCAGTATTGGTGGACTTGATTGGTAAGAAGTGAGCTGCTTTCGTGAGTCGATCCACTATCACCCAAATTGAGTCGAAATTGCGCTGAGTACGAGGTAACCCTACCACGAAGTCCATATTGATCATCTCCCATTTCCACATCGGTATTTCTATAAGTTGCGTCAACCCAGAGGTCCTTTGAGGCTCGGCCTTCACTTGCTGACAGTTCGGACACCTAGCCACAAAGTCCGCCACACCCTTCTTCATACTACCCCACCAATAAATTTCCTTGAGATCGCGATACATTTTTCGTAGAACCTGGGTGAACAGAATACCTCGAATTATGAGCCTCTGCCATTACCCTCTCCCGGAGATCATCCACATTTGGAACACCTAACCTTCTTTGGCACCGCAAGACACCGTCATCATTGCCGAGTGAAAAAGATGAAATCTTGTGATTCAAAATTGCTTCCATCAATTGCACCAATGTTGGATCTCTGAATTGCTTTTCCTTGACTTCCGCTACAAGTGAGGACTCCGCTCCATTATGCACCATGACATCCCCCTCATCTGAGTTCGAAAGACAGACCCCAAGACTGGCCAACTGATAATCCTCTCGAGCCAAAGGCCTCTGACAGACTTCTAAATGTGCCAAGCTACCCATGGATTTCCGACTCAGAACGTCGGCTACCACATTCGCCTTTCCTGGATGGTACAAAATATTCATATCATAATCTTTGAGCAATTCTAACCACCTTCGTTGCCTTAAATTCAACTCCTTCTGCTTGAATAGATACTGAAGACTCTTGTGGTCTGTGAACACGTCCACATGGACCCCATAAAGATAATGCCGCCAGATTTTCAATGCAAACACAACTGTTGCGAGTTCCAAATCATGCGTCGGATAATTCTTCTCGTGATTCTTGAGCTGCCTTGAAGCATACACTATTACCTTACCGCATTGCATCAACACACACCCCAAACCAACCCTCGAAGCATCACAATAAACCACGAATCCTTCTGTACCTTCTGGAAAGGTCAACACCGGTGCCGAAGTCAATCTTGATTTCAATTCCTGAAAACTCTTTTATCAAGCATCGGGCCACTGAAACTTGACTGCTTTCTGTGTCAGCTTAGTCAATGGGGAGGCGAGAGTAGAGAATCCCTCCACAAATCTTCGATAATACCCAGCTAGATCCAAGAAGTTGCGAATCTCCGTCGGGGTCGTTGGTCTAGGCCAATCCTTCACCGATGCGATCTTTTGGGGATCAACTTGAATCCCTGCCCTAGACACAACATGGCCCAAAATGGTGACTGATTCTAGCCAAAACACACATTTCGAAAACTTTGCATACAAATGGTGCTGATGAAGAGTTTGCAGAACTGCCCTGAGGTGATTAGCATGATCTTCCTGACTTCGCGAATAGACAAGGATATCATCAATAAAGACTATCACGAATGAGTCAAAAAATGGCTTGAAAACCCAATTCATAAGATCCATAAGTGCTGGGCGTTGGTTAGCCCAAAAGACATTACCAGAAATTCAAAGTGCTCATAACGAGTCCTGAAGGCGATCTTAGGAATATCCTGCTCCCCGATCTTTAACTGGTGATACCTGGACCGTAAGTCAATCTTTGAGAAGAATCTAGCACCCTGCAACTGATCGAACAAATCATCTATCTGAGGCAGTGGATATTTATTCTTGATGGTGACCTTGTTGAGCTGCCGATAATCAATACACATTCGAAGTGATCCATCCTTCTTCCTGACAAAAAGAATCGGTGCTCCCCAAGGCGACACACTTGGCCGAATGAAACCTTTTTCTAATAAATCTTTCAATTGTTCTTTTAATTCTCTCAATTCTGATGGCGCCATCATGTATGGTGGAATATATATTGGTTGCGTATATGGCAATACATCAATCCCGAAATCGATCTCTCTATTTGGTGGGATCCCAGGAATCTCATCCGGAAACACTTCAAGAAACTCATTCACAACCGGCACGGACTCGGGAGAAGGCACCTCTGAAGTGGTGTCCGCAACCTGGACCAAATGATAGATGCATCCCTTCCTGATCATCTTTGAGGCCTTAAGATAGGAAATAAACCTACCTCTCGGCACAACATCATTCCCCTTCCATTCGATAACTGGCTCATTAGGAAACTTGAGCCTCATAATTCTGGTTCGGCAGTCGAGTTTAGCAAAGCACGAGTAAAGCCAATCCATTCCCATGATCACATCAAAAACTAACATTCCTAGCTCAATAAGATCGGTCGTGGTATCTCGACCACACACCGTGACAACACAATTCCTATAGACTCGCGCGGCCGTAATAGAATCACCAACCAGAGTCGACACTAAGAACGGCTCATAAAGTTATTCGGGTTCTATCCCAAAACTCGAAGCAATAAATGGATAACATATGACAATGAAGTCCCGGGATCAATAAGAGTATAAACATCATGCGATTGGACAGTCAGAATACGTGTGACAACATCTGGAGAAGCCTCCACACTTTGGCGACCACTCAAAGCATAGAACCAACTGGGTCCCCCTTAACCCCGTGCTCTACCTCTAGCTGCACCGCGCCCTGTTGGAGCTAGAGGGCATGCTGAAGATGTAACGGCCAAAGAACTGGACGGCTGAGCAGTACCTCCACCTGTGCCCTGGCTGGGCGCACGACAATCTCGCTGAACATGGCCCCTCACTCCACATCTATAGCATACCGTAATATCCAGGTATCATGGATCAGAATGGGACCTCCCACTCTTAGGACATGGGACACTCCGCTGCTGCTGATAACTCCCACCAGAACGACCTGACTGGTGGAACCTCCTGCCATCTGAACCGGGCCCAAAGCGACCTCCGTGCTGATAGTTGTGCCTTGATGGCGACGCACTGGCTGAAGACTGAGCATAGGAATGAGATGGCCCTGCTGACCCTCTCCCAAGGGCTGATCTCCCACCTCCAATTGAACTCCCAGTTGCCCGCTTATCGAGCCCTACTACTACTCTCCATCTCCATTCTTATCTTCAATTTCTGAGCCTCCGTAGCCTGGGTAAAACCCACAATCTTACCATAGTTCATATCCGAATGCAAATAAGCTGTAGCAGCCTCATTGACAACCAAGGGACCAAGACCCTGAGAAAACCGACGAACTCTGGCCTCCATAGTCGGCATCATGTGGGTAGCATACTTGGACAAGTACACGAACTCCATATGGTACTCTCACACACTCATGTGGCCCTGCTTAAGGACCTCAAACTCTGCAGCACGGGCTTCCATAACCTCGGCAGGCAAGAAATGATCCATGAAAGCATCTACAAACTCGACCCACCTCGCCGGAGGGCTCCCCTCTCCACGGGAACTCTCCCACATCTCAAACCATGAATATGCTGCCCCCTTTAGATGATAGAAACCTAACTCAACTCCCTCTGTTTCAGTAGCCTTCATAACCCGGAGAGTCTTATACATTTCATCTACTAACTCTTGAGGATCGTTCTCTGGGTCGGTGCCTGTGAACTCTGGAGGGGCTAACCGCAGAAACTGGTTGACCCTAGAACCTGAAGAATCCCCTTGCTCGCTAGAGGACGCAGGGGAAGCCTGTGATCTTTGGGCCTGAGAGGCCACTAACTGAGTCAATATCTGAATAGCTCCCCTGAGGTCACCATCAGAAATACTGGGACCGGAAATTGGGACTGAGGAAGGATCAGGAACATCGGCGGGAGGGATTTCAGTACCCTCCACTAGAGAAGGAATAGGGATAGACTGGCCTGGCACGGAGGAGTCAGGCAGATTCAAGGTCGGGGAATCATTCTCACCCGCACCAACAGATAAAGGATTTATGGCCACACTTGGGGTGGCAATGGCCTCTAGGCCGAGCCGAGCTCTCTTCTTGAGCACCATTTACTGAAAATTAGGACAATGCACGAGTTAGATAGAGACATTCTCACCTTTTCACTTCATCGCACGATACAGAGTAACAATGAATGTGTATTTTCCTAAATGTCCATGCAACCCCTAATTATAGATGTGGTTGACAACATACCGATAAGAAGGGCTCTACTAGACACGGCTCCGAGACATCCTAGGACACTTTAAAAACCATAGGCTCTGATACCAAGTTTGTCATGCCCCAAAATCGAGGGACGAGACCGGCGCCTGACCAGATGAACCCAGTCAAGCGGACCTGGATTGCCTTTTCTACCCGACGCATTGCCCCGTGTTCATAATGTTCATTATTCCATGTGAGTTAGACAATCTAGATTCAAAGTACAATTTACAACATGATTCCATTTTTCCTCTATTAGCTTTCAACAATAGATAATCCAAAACATACAAGTTACATACAACATTTCTTATTTATGATCCAAATTTACAAGTGAGTACAACTATCGCCATATATATATATATACAACCCACACAGTGTCTACGGAGCCTCTAAGAGTTCTAGGAGTTTTACATAAAGTTTCCGGCAACAAGGCCCCGCCTATACCTTTTACAACATAAGCAAAAAGAGAATGGTATAATCCACACACGGCCCCGAGAAGAAGTGGGGCTCACCAAAACTGCTGAAGAGATTAAGAGGAGGAACCACTAACGGCGGGCTAAGCTACCTGCTATGGAACCACCTACATCTATATAAAGGATGTAGCGCCCCCGACAAAAGGGACGTTAGTACCGTGGAATAATACTAGTATGTATGAACAAGATTTACTCTAAGTAAAATCAAACAATACACAGATAAGAGATAGTTAATGGGACCAATAAGTATTGCACAGAAACAGAAACAACCACAATCAAGAGTTTCACAGATCCTCATTTCAACACCACCACATTCCACCCTTATTCCTTCTCAACATTTCCACCCTTATTGCTTCCCGTTGCGGCGTGCAACCCGATCCTACAGGACAATCACATTTCAGCCTTATTACATTCTGTTGCGGCGTGAAACCCGGTCCCACCGTATAATTCACATTCCACCCTTGTTACCTCTCCACCCTTATTACCTCGTGTTGCGGCGTGCAACCCCATCCCACCGAACAATCACTTTTCATAGCAACAATAACAGCCCACAATTCACTCACAAGGCTTCATATCATCAAGAGTACACTTTCATAACAATCGAACAATCATGTGTTCACAATAGTCTTTATCAATCAATAATTCAATCACAAGGATTCCTATCAACAAGAATACAAATTCATTACGACCAACAATTCGTATAAAAATTAAGGCACAATAAACCTTTCCCAACAAGGAGTCATGTACAATATTACCATGGTCATTTAGTTCAATTAAATCAATTCACATCTCCTTTTTCATCACTTGTTACACAACCCTTAGCACTTAGAGATATTCATACATTTGCGTTCTCTATCATTCTTTTATACCAACATATTCAAGCGTTTAACGAACCTTGCACATGATAGTGTAATCACAAGAAATCATCTTTCACAGTTTCAATTAACATGATAATCGACTAAGAGAATCAGAGAATAAAATCTTACACCCCAATACTTCAGAACAATCACTTCACATATACTCAGCAAGAAACTCATACCGAATGCTTGGACACTACAAGGTGACTCTACAAAGATTAAAGTTAGCCATACATACCTCGAGTCGAATTTTCCCTTTTTTAATTTCTATCACAAATCACCGGACCGTCTAGCACCGTCAATCTATTCCACAATGTGACATATTTCACTTAGAGTTAGGAAGCTTGAATTCAATTCGTCATTTTATCAAATACTATGTGACCCTTTAGATTACTAACCCCTTTTTGAGGATAATTACCCAAACTTGTTTCCCTTTACTAGATTACGGAGTTTAACTCACATGCATGTAAGGTCTCAACTTTAATTTTCAAGAACCAACCTATGTGTGCTTTATTCTTAATCAAAATCTAAGGAATTGGGGAAATAGGGTGAAGACTTACCTCTTTGAGTAAAGAAGATGACAATAACTCGAAAATTTCTGTGCTTGAGTGATTTTGGAAAATAAAATTGGATGATGTTGAAACCTTCTCTCTTAAGAACTCTCTTTTTCTCTCTCTATTATTGGTCATAAAATCGTTAAAAATGAAGGGAAGGGGTGTTTTATTAAACAGGGGGGTCGGGTTTTAAATTTAGAAAATAGGAGCCCCAACACAGAAATGCGGTCAGGAATGCGATCGCATTCCTGCTATGCGGTCTGCATTCTTGTCGCGCAGAAATGTCCCTCAAATGGGCCAAAATTGGAAAACAATCTGCCTAGGTATGGGACAACTATGAGGTCTGCATACCTATTATGCGATCGCATATTGCGTCGCATAACCTCCCTTGCAAAAACCATGGGGCAACAATGCGACAACTATGCGGTCCGCATACCCAAAATGCGATCGCATTCTGGGCCGCATAGTTGTCCTCAATTTGGACAGTAGGCTGTCCAGGTATGCGACCACTATGCGGGCGCATACCTGTTATGCGATCGCATAGTGCGTCGCATAACGCGCAATTCCTGGAAAATTTTATTTTTTTATTTCTGGGGTACTTTTTACTCAAAATAGGTCGGTTTTAAGAATTTCTACAGTTATAAGAACACATGGACCTATTCGGGCATTATTTTAGACAAAACGTTTTACGGATCTTTACAATTGGGACCCACAGAGGTCATTTCTGCTGTTGAGCTATCTGTTTTCATTGCATTACATACTCAGTCATACGCATTCATATGCATATCATATCTCATTACCTATTACTATTTATTGATACATCACATCATTATTGTTGGGCCAATATTTCATGACATTGAGAACCTGGGAGACTGGAGAGATTTATGCCTGAGCGAGGCCGGGGGCCTGATCGTGAGGGTGATCGGGCTACACGCTGCATCATGTTTTGTTGATTTATGCCATGATTGGCTTGATATGGTGCTTGGCTGAAGGAGCCCCTCCGGAGTCTGTACACACCCGTAGTAAGAGCAGGTACCTACTGAGTGCGAGTGTCGAGTGCCGAGTGATTCAGAGGATTAAGTGACTGTGAGGATTGAGTGGCTGTGAGGATTGAGTGACTGGGAGGACTAAGTGACTGGGAGGACTGAGCAAATTGATACTCTGGAGAGTATGCATATGATTTTATCACTGAGTCGCATCGCATTTGGCATGCACACTTGACATACAAACATAGAGATGCATTCTTTCTCATGTTCTATGGTATCACGTCATTCATGAGTTCTTACACATCTTGACATATGGGCATACAAAGGTATTTTACACTTGCTATCTGCAAGGAAAGTGAAACATCATATTTATTGTTGAATGAATTTTTGGGAAAATTCACAGTTTCAAACTTACTCATATTTTCGGCGGTTGTGTTAAGAGATTTGGATTTTTACTGAAATACTTGAGAAAAAGAACTATTTTCGGAAATCATTATTCAGCCGAGCATGCTAGCTTTGAGTTACTTATTTTATTACTTGCTTTACGTTGTTATGGACAATTGTTGGCTATTGGATGTTGGACCCGACCTTTGTTCTAGCTCGTCACTACCTTCAACCTAAGGTTAATGTTTGTTACTTATTGAGTACATGGAGTCGGTTGTACTCATATTACTCTTCTGCATATTGCGTGCAAATGTTGGCTGATGATGTTGTTGTGTTCGACAGGAGCTGGATTTGAAGATGTAACTACATTTCGGTTGTAGCCGCCTCTTGTTCATGGTAACCTTAGAATCATAAAAACTCAGTTTATGTACTTTTCAAACAGATGATGTATTTAGTTCATACCATCTTTGTAAACTCTATTCTTATAAGCTCACGATTTGTACTACCAGTTCTTAGGGAATGTATAATATTAAGTTAAGTTCTCTATTTAATTGTTTTATTGATTTCATTAGAATTGGATAGTTGTTAGTTGGCCTACCTAGCTGGTTGGCTTAGGTGCCATCAGAACTAGTTGGATTTCGGGTCGTGACAACGCTTTTACAAAGGCATCTGCAAGCATAGAAAACGAGTCAATAAAATTCGGGGGTAAGTTCTGATACTATATCATGGCTCTTTTCGACAATGTCTCTCCAAACGTTTTCAGCAGAACGGATTCGATTTCATCATCTTCCAGGTCGTTTCCCTTAAGGGCACACGTGTAGGGGTTACATGCTTATTTGGATTGGTTGTTCCGTTGTACTTCGGAATTTCGGGCATGCTGAACTTCTTTGGGATCGGCTTCGGGGCTGCGCTCGGAGGAAAAGGTTTTTGAACAAATTTCTTTGAATTTAGGACCTTCAGTATTGGTGGTTCTCCTAGGATTTGATCAACCTTGGAGTTGTTGGTTTCCACTTTTTTGTCATTGGCTTCGATATTCTTCTCCCCCGATTCTACCTTTTTTGTCAGTTCCTCAAGCATCTTTATTATCTCGGGGTTGGTCCAGGGCTCTGCTTCACCCCGCCTTTATGTGGCCGGTTAATTTCTACGTGCGTTTTCCTAGGATGATTCGGGCTCAACTCTGCTAGGGGCGCGACTTTGGTTTTGCAAGTGGACTATCGTTTCCTATTGATCCTGTAACATTTCGAAGATTATGCGCAATTTGATCTCGTCACCTTTGCCGTCGTGTGTACTCCGGGCTATCGACCGGGCTCCCCCTCCTAATGTTGTTTTCGGGGTCAGTAGGCAAATTTGATTCGATAGCCAGGTGCGAGTTAGCGTCGATCGGGTCAGCGACTAGTACACCATTAGGGTCGGCATGAGGCACCCTATTGTCGGGTACCATGTTGGTGTTTTCGCCATGGTGGTCGGACTCAGCATCCACATTCAAAGGGGTAGATTGGGAGTTTGACATTTAAAATTTTGACCTGAAATTAAAAGCTCAAAGAACAAGTGTAAAATAGAGTGTGTTATGAAAATTTGTATCAAATTGTCACTATTATACTTAGCCCCACGGTGGGCGCCAAACTATTTACCCTAAAAACGGATAATAATTAAATTTATATGTAGTTTTAAGGATACACGGATTAGTTCAACAAAAATGATAAATTGCGTTAGATTAAACAGATAACGGACGTAATAAATTGTCAAACCACTTAAGGGTGATTCTGGATTCAATAATAGCCTTTAAGAAATGTCCACCCTCGATCCCGAACTCACAATAACGAAGCACTGATGAGCAAAAATAAGAACTTTGAATGACAGAGAAAATAAGAGTATATTTTCTTGATATGCGAGTTACAGAGTGTCTAATGAATAATCAGAACCCCTTTATATAGTAGGGAAGTTTTACCCTAAGTACAATTCCATAAAAGGTAAAAAATACTGTGTTTAACTAATTATCGGTTCTCTGCCGATACGTGCCATGATATTAGACTGGTCGAGCATATCATGACATTTTGTTGGTCGTGCTCGATTGTCTGCTAATGCTCTCCGAGGCCTTTGGGGTTGGAACCCAAACTAGGTTCCATGGCTCCGATACTCCCGAGGGTAGGTGTTTTGCCCGGACTGCGGATCGAGGGGCTCCTTGCCTCGATTTCGATTCTTTGCCTTCACGTCTGTTTCTCCGTTTACTTCATCGGAAACTGAGGTGTCCCATGGGCTCAGTGACACTTCAGTTTCACCTGTATATAGTATGATATATGAGATGCGAATCCACGACAAAAATATTAAAGATGTTAATGTAATTGAACAATATTAATTAGGCCAAGTCATGAGCCTTTAAAGAACACTGAAACTCTATCTTCAAGGCGTACTCGGGAATACTATTACAACGATAAACAGACTAGTAAGCAAAGTCTTCAACCCAATGACTAGCAGAAGAGTCCTACATCTGGATACTGGTCTAACTGGTGACACCGAGTTTAATATTACCTATTGGTTGCATCCAAAAAGGAAGCAGACCTTCTCAGCTGAGTACATCATCACAATATTCAGTAATATCTGGTTTGGCTTAGCTTTTTCAGTCATATAAGCACTTTTTTCTTCAAAACAAAGTAGACTTTTTTTCAAAGTTGAAATGTTTGGCTAATTGAAGAGAAGCAGAAGCAGTCTTAGAGAAGCCAAAAAAATAACTTCTCTCCGAAAGTAGTTTTTGAAAAGCACTTTTAAGAAAAATACACTTAGAAGCAGTTTTTCAATGTGCTCAGAAGTGGTTTTTAAATTATTAACCAAACATAAACTGATTCTCACCAAAAGTATTTAAGAAAAGTACTTCTCAAAATAAGTTGATTTTTGCAGCTTTGCCAAACATGCTATAAGTCTCATTGATTACCTTATACATATTGGAGCAAGACTTACTATTTCTGGAGTCTTTATAGGAAAAGAGCCAAATATATCTCTCTACATTCGGATATTGTCTATATTTGATCTTCGTATCCGATCAAATTTACCCCTAACGTTATACTATCCGGCCAAATTTACTCTTATCATCAAAAAACTTTTAGAAATTATCCCTCGGTCTATCAAGTGACCCAGAGTCTCCCAAATCATTTTAATTAAGTCACTTATTCTTTTTCTTGATCCACTATTTTCAAAACTTACTATTTGTGTGAATGCTAAAGGTACTAGACTAAACATATTATTCAAGGATATTTTTAGTTACCAATACCCCACTTCTCTTCTTGTAATAATGAGTATAAAATTGGTTTAAAATTTTATTTATTTTTCAATAGTATACACAATGTAGAATTCAATGCGTCTATTTATTGTGTATTATATGCAGATGATCGTCATGTTTTTATATGTATATTCGAATATATTTTGTCATTGTCTTGTTAGTATAGAGTTCGATCGACTAACTTAAGAGTGCACAGTGCGCAGACATTTGATTAAAACAAAATTGAATTCGATAATGTAAAGTCTCCAAGGGAATTCAACTTCTATCACTAATACTTGTAAAGTCTCCATACCTTTAGTGTGGCGAACTCATTAAAGTTGGGATGTTGTAAATACTTTAAAAATTTAGACAAGATACCTAATTTGGATTCTTCAATTTACTATATATACTTTGTTTACTAACCGTTGAATTATTTTAATATTTGTTTCTCTTATTTTTTTTTTTCAATTAAGAAAATGTGTGAATGCCAATTATTTCAAAAATAGTGTATCGAGATGAAGAATAAGTGACTTAACTAGAATGATTTGGGCGATTCTGTCTCAACTGACAGACTGAGGGGTAATTTTTAAATATTTGCTGATGGTAAGGGTAAATTTGATCGGATAATAACGGTAGAGGTAAACTCGGCCGAATAGTATAACCGAGGTTAAATGTAGACAATATCGAAAAATAATGAGGTATATTCCGGTCTTTTAATAATGCCCTGTCTTATCAGTCTAGCATAAATTTTCATTCCTATATTCCTAGTGTCCATTTTGTGGACATTACGTTACCGTGTATACTTTCGGTTTGATACTAGTTCAGGACTTCCGATTTTCCCAATTACAGCTCAAGCAACTAGTGTCCTTTTATTTTGAGAAGGACAATTTGCAGGTGAATTCAAGCTTGCGTTAAATAGACAAGTGAAATGTCAAGTGACCATTAGCTTGTACAAATGTCAATTTCTTGCCAAAATATCCATTTCACCAAACGCAAATTGTGTACGGTCGAAACTGGGTATGCCCGATTTCGCGAGTTCGATGAGCTGACTTCAAGGCAAGCTCATGATAGGGCTGGTTCGAGCTCGATGACAAAGTACAAAGCTCGAAGATCGAAGCACCCGCTGAGGATCGATATTTGGCGTGACCAACATCGAGTAACAGAATAAGCAAGATATCAGTAATTGACCAAAGATCTCGGCGAAAATTTTGGAAGAAATTGAACTGCTAACGGTTATTGAGATCAATCATGGGATTCATTTCCGAAATTAGAGTTGTACCTTATTTAGGATTACTCTACTATATAAAGAGGGAACCTATTCATTTGTAACCATCATACATTCACCGAGAAATAATATATACACTGCTCTTTATTTACTTATATTTCACTACTGTTCTTACTTCTCTTAATACTTAATCTCGAGGTTGTTCTTAATCGAGGTCAACACTTTGCTACAACAATGGTTCGATTTACATTAATCGTTCAATTCACTTATTTAATTCGTCATTTATCAATCGGTATTGAATCATATCACGTATCCTTAATACCACAATACAAGTTTAATTGTTACTCGAATTTTGAGGTAAACACTCTGGGCCCACTGTGGGGCTGAGGATAATAGTGATTTTTCTTTTCTTAATTCTGGTAAAAAACACTATTTTACACTTGTTCTTGTCAAGCATTTTTGTTTTCAGGTTGAATCATGTCAAACTCACAAAATACATCTACATAAGGCGACAATGGCCTAAAACTTCACGGGGAAAACGAGAATGTTATTGCTCCAGGAATCGAAGTGCCACAGGCTGATCTTGGAGGAGCACCGCCCATAAACCCGGTCGACGTCAATTTTTATGTTGTTCTAAACACGGACTTAGGCGCAGACCCCGAGGAAAGTGTACACGGAGAAGGTCGAACTGACGGTCGAGGTACACAGGGAAGAGGAGACGAAGGAGTTAGTCTCCAAGTAATATTCAAAATGCTTCAAGCTCAACTAACCGCTATTTCTCAGATACATAATCAACACAGAGCTCCAAATAGGGTCGAGCAGGAGACTACTCGCCATACCGAGCCGGTGCCTGAAAGATCGGGTGATAACACATCGACAACCAATCCTGCTATAATAGGATGCTCGAGGAGCTCACTAAGAGAATTGAATCAGGAGAGAAGAAAATCGAGGCCAACAATAAGAAGGTGGAAACTTACAACCCTCGAGTTGACCAGATACCGGGGGTACCACCAATCTTGAAATGAATGGATTCAGAAAAGTTTTTGCAAAAACCGTTCCCTCCGAGTGCGGCTCCGATGCCCATTCCAAAGAAGTTCCGTATGCCTAACATTCCCAAATACAACGGGACATCTGACCCTAATGAGCACGTTACCTCTTACACGTGCGCCATTAAGGGTAATGATTTGGAGGATGACAAAATCGAGTCTATGTTGTTGAAATTTTTTGGAGAGACCATGTCGAAGGGAGCTATGATTTGGTATCATAACTTGCTGCCTAGTTCCACCGATTCATTCGCCATGTTGGCGGATTCTTTCGTAAAAGCGTACGTTGGGGCCATAAAGGTTGCAACAAGGAAATTAGACCTCTTCAGAGTAAGACAGAGAGATAACGAGATGAAAAGGGAGTTCGTGTCTCGATTCCAAATGGAACGCATGGAGTTGCCACCAGTCATATATGATTGGGTTGTTAAAGCTTTCACCCAAGTGTTGAATGAAAGGAGTTCGATAGCATCACGTCAATTGAAACAACATTTGATCAAGTACCCAGATGTGACTTGGGAATATGTTCACAACCGATATCAATCGAAGATCAGGATCGAAGACGACCAGTTGGGAGCCCCTTCCGATTCATGTCACGACCCAATTCTCCCTCCGACTGGGTCTCGTGACGGCACCTAGTCTAGACAACTAGGTAAGACTATTACTTAAGCAAAATTTAGATATAACAGGTAAAATAATAGTAAGTGAAATAAATCATACTAAAGTCGACGCTGCTCGGCATTAACAGTTACTTTACCCAGAGCCCGGAATATCACAACACATCACAAGCTACTCTACTGCTCAATAAGTACAACTGGATAGAAAAGACCGTATAATTTAATCTACAATTACTACAACTGCAAGATAGGAAGGGGACTCGGAGATCTGCGGACGCTGCAGATTATACCTCGAGTCTCCTGATACCGCTGTTGCTGGCTAGCTGAGATACCGCGTACTAGGACCTGGATCTGCACATGGGGAAAAACATGCACAGAAGGGCGTGAGTACTCCACATTCGGTACCCAGTAAGTGCCAAGCCTAACCCCAGTCAAGTAGCAACGAGGTCAGGTAGAGGCCCTGCCGAGGTTTGCAAAGTAACAGATATAGAGAAAAAAAAAGTAAGTAAAACAGGTGATAATCGATAGGAAATATAAGTAAAGGCTAGCAAGGAACGATATAATCAAATGCTCGGATCAACGCAATATATATATATAAAGCTCTGAAAGAAAGTAAAGGTACAATGCAATGCAATATTAGGGAAAGGCTCAGGTCTCTGCCCGCAATCCCTGTGCATGCAATGCAGTATGAGGAAAAGGCTTAGGTCTATGCCCGCAATCCCTGTATGCAATGCAGAATGAGGGAAAGGCTCAGGTCTATGCCCGCAATCCCTATGTATGCAATGCAAAATGAGGGAAAGGCTTAGGTCTATGCCTGCAATCCCTATATGCAATGCAGAATGAGGGAAAGGCTCAGGTCTATGCCTGCAATCCCTGTATTTATACGTAA
>MDKH01067232.1:0-43950 GCA_005239495.1 Nicotiana undulata | reverse complement strand
TGCCTTTTTATAGTTCTGCCCAGGCATTTCCGCAACAGCGGTACATTACTCGCACCTGCGACTACGTAGGCGCGACATTTTAACCGCACCTGCAGAAGTCACTTAAATGCCCAGGCTCCGCGCCTGCGATCGATTTACCGCAACGGCGGGCCCGCAGGGGCGACACATTGACCGCGCCTGCGATCCTTCACTCAACACTTAGAGTCCGCGCCTGCGAACCCATCCCCCGCACCTGCGACCTTCCTTCCGCCCTTGCGATGAATTTCCGCCCCTGCGCCTTCACTCTCGCACATGCGGCCCAAGCATCGCAGGTGCGATCACACCAGCAGTAGCAGCTTCAGCTGCATTTCAAGTCACAATTTCTTCGTTTAACGTCCGAAATCAAACCCGAGCCCCTCGGGACCCCAACCAAACTTACCAACATATCAAACATGGTTATTCAAACTTAGTCGAGCCATTAAAACACCAAAAACAACATCAAAACCATAAATTCTCATCCAATTCAAGCCTATGATTCCCAAAAACTTCCGAAACACGCATTTGATCAAAAACCCAACCAATCCATCTCCGAATGACATGAAATTTTGCGGGCAAGTCCAAAATGACCTAACGAAGCTAAACAACTCACGGAATCCCATTCCGATCCTCGGATCAAAATCTCGCCTATCAACCGGAATTCGCCAAAATACTAACTTCGCCAATTCAAGCCTAATTCTACACCGGGCATCCTAAAAATATTATGAACACACTCCTAAGTCCTAAATCACCTAACAAAGCTATCTGAACCATAAAATCCACATTCCGAGTTCGTTTACCAATAAGTCAACTTCGGGTTGACTTTTCCAACTCTAAAGCTCTTGTTAGAGACTAAGTGTCTCAATCCACTATATTTTCACTCCGGACCCGAACCAACCAACCCCAACACTCCATGAACAGTCTAACCGAGCTACTACAAGACAAAAAAAAAGGAATAGATGCGTGTACTGCGTAACGACAGACCGGGTCGTTACAATATGTGACCCTTTATATGACTACTTGAACTTGGTTTCTAAATTAATATAGTCGTAGTCATGCTTTATATGTTGAACCTTCATCCTCATTCATTTATTTTCCATGTCCTTGTGCACGTTGTTGATAAATTATGAGTGTATTTCTCTGGTGATGATTTGGCTTTTTGCATTATTGTGATTATGGCACATGCAGACATATTGGACGGATTGATTGGGTGTTGGCATGAGGTTTTGTCGTACGATGTGATTGATATTACTGTTTTGTTAGGTGTCGAGCAACATAGGTGGATACTGGTGTTGTGTTAGGACACATCGATATGGGTATATATTGTTATTGTGTCTGGTGCAGAGTGATACATGTGAATATTGCTATTGTGTCAGGATGAAGTGATAAGAGTGGATATTATTATTGTGTCGGGGGCGGAACGATAAGGGTGGACATAATTATTATGATGAAGTATGGAGTACAAGGGTGACAATCTTGAATATGCATGTCAATCCTTTATGTTGGTCATGCATTTCTATATGATTTTTGTGTTGCATTTAACATGCTAATCTATGTCTCTGTTATTATTTGATGTTTTGGTTTTCAAGATGAATTTACCTGTGTGGAGTTTATATCTCATGTTTTAAATGAGTTGTTGGTAGCATATCAGATTGACATGATAAGGAAGTTGTCATCATGCATTGATATATTTGAGTATTGAAAGGTTCTCTTGAACGTGTTGTTTGACAAGTGATACATAATCAGATCATGTTGGGCACAAGTTTATAATCATGTATGAGTATTGAGCACACATGTTATATGGTGCATACCTCTTTACGAGCGGGGTTGGTGCAAATTGTATTTGTTGAACAATACAATTGGCAGAGTTGTTTATTACTCTATCCTAGTTATGCGCCTTTATTGCTGATATTCTTTATTCTATAATTGTCTTTATGGAGTATTTGCTCTGTATTATACATGTTATATACATGTACAAGTTCTGCAAAGTGAGTATCTTTGACTTAAAAACCACTTCACTACTTCTGTGAGACTAGTCAGTTATTGAGTACATGAGGTCGGTTGTACTCATACTACACTTCTGCACCTTGCGTGCAGATTCTGGAGCTGAGTAGTTGTGCTAGACAAAGCCTTGCATTGGAGATGTATCAGTATTCCAGGTTCAAGCTACCTTTTGTTCATGGTAGTTTAGGATTTCATTTGTGTTTATGTAAACTTCATCAGATATGGTATTTATTTATCTCATCAGCTTTGTAAATCTAAATCTTAGTGGATCATGACTTGTACTATCAGTCCTAGGGGTAGTTATATTGAAATCTTTTGTAGTTTTATTACAATACTGATGATTTCTCACTATAATTGTAACTTATACTATTTAGCTTACCTAGGTGGTTGTGTTAGGTGTCATCACGACTTGGCGGGGTTTTGGGTTGTGACAAGTTGGTATTAGAGATCTAGGTTCATTGAGTCTACGAGTCATGAGTAACTGTCTAGTAGAGTCTTACGGATCAGTATGATGACATCCACACCCATCTTCGAGAGGTTACAACACATCTAGGAAACTTCCCTTATTTCTTTCATTATCGTGCAACCTTGTTTCAGTTTGAAGCCTAAATTTTGAGTTCCTTCCTTTTCGGTTCGTGTGCAATGTTGGGTACTTGGACCCTGATATACATTGATGGCTTGTGATATTGCAGATGAACTACGAAGGGCTATGAATTCTTGAATATTATTGCGACATGTCGTCTAGTCTTGGAAGCAGATGTAGTGATAGATCTTTTAGTTGTTCATTTGTGGGGTGAAGAAAATTCTTGTATCTGGTTGATGAGAATGGACTCAGGAAGGTTAATTGATTGCATAGTGGTTATGACCATGATGGGTTTCATAGAGAGATGTCAGTTGGAGGCTAAACATGTGGGTTATCTCCTACGAGGAGGTGTGAGTTTGTGTGATCTTTATGCGGGATTCTATGGAGAGTTTTTCCTTCTATCCCAGTGGTGTGTATGTGCTATGGATGAGTTTCAGTTCACCTGAGGAAGTCGACTTGATTGTCACAAGGATGAGGGTGCACTTGGAAGATGATTTGGAGGGTTATAACGGGTCTTACATGGGTTTATGAGGCATTCGGCTAATTAACAATGCAAGGTCGGGGGCGGCTACAAAGGAAGGGTAATATGG
Organism: Nicotiana undulata; assembly: GCA_005239495.1. Lineage (NCBI taxonomy): Eukaryota > Viridiplantae > Streptophyta > Magnoliopsida > Solanales > Solanaceae > Nicotiana > Nicotiana undulata. The sequence continues at coordinate 40,758 of MDKH01067232.1, read as the reverse complement.
AATGAAAACGATATGTTCTATGGCTTCAGGCAAAGTGGGGAAGTCTGCTATCCACAATCGGATCGCATGGTCATGTGTTATCTCAATTTCAAGACTAAGGGACGCTTGTGGATTAGCTATGACTTGAAAGGGGTGACTTCAAGGGTGATTCGAATAAGGGACCGGTCGGATACATGATGTACTACACCTTATGGGTTTATATAGATCTTGGGATGATTCAACTTTGATACTCGTTATGGATGGAGAGTCTAAGGAAAACAGAATTGCTTGGTTACTTCTTTTTGGATATTCATGTACTGGTGGAGCACAAGTTGTTCCATGCATACTAACTGGGCCTTGGATATTAGAGTAAGGTGAACGACTTTCGAGAAAGTCCCGGTGGGCTCAAGACTCATATGATGTAATTAAGGATTTTTGAATTGTGTATCGCTGGGACTTGAGATCTATATTGGATGGTATGTGGACTTGCGATGCTTCTATATTATTATTGACTCTAAATGGTAGTATTAGAGGGATGTAAGAAATGACTTCGGATACGTAGAAGGTACATTCAAAGCAAGCATTTCGAACTGAGTTACTTTTGGGTTTGTCTGTCTGCGTGACTTAGTTGAGTTAGAGGGAAATTAGTTATGATGATTTGATTATGTGCAAATGGGTTCCGAAGAGTTTGCGATGGTTTGGACATGACTTACGAGTGATGTACTCTACATACATGGGAAGTTCGCTACGTGTTGTGATTTTATCCTCCGAGATTGAGTCAAGTGTAAGGTTTCCGGTTGATGGGATGTCTATCCTACTTGTGACTCAGGGTTAATGATGGAATTTTTGTGTTTTTATATGATAGAATGATAGATGCGGTGTTCCGTGTGGAATTGAGAGATGCATTTCAGTTTTGAAAGGAAGATCAAAAGTTCTAGATAACATGAATGATTTTAGATGTTTAAGAGAATGCCGAGACTATTTTGCATCACCTGAGAAGGGTGTGAATTTTTGTCACAACCCAAAAGTCACCTAGTCGTGGGTACCTAACCCGACCCGGGTAAGGTAAATAACAGTTACACAATTCTAATGGAATTAATAAGTAATCATTAAGTGAAATAGCTTAATTCCATACAACAACCCAAGAATTAGTAGTACAAGTTATGATCCACTAATACTTAGATTACAAAGCTGGCACGAAAATAAATACATCTGTTTGGAGTATACTTAAATAGAGTATAAATCCTAAACTACCAAAGACAAATGGTAGCTGTATCTGAAAAGAAGGTACATCTTTAATTCCAGCTCCCGTCATCCACAGCCTACAGTAACTCAGCTCCAAGATATGCACACAAGGTGCAGAAGTGTAGTATGAGTACAACGATCTCATGTACTAAACAAGTATTATAACGAAATTCGGCGAGGTATTAGAGGAAAGAATTATTAATGATACTCGCTAATAACCTTTACAATTCATAAATCTCACAAGTACACATGAACAATATTATCAAGCTATAAATCACAAAAAAAGTCTTCTCGGTACACGTGAGATAACGTGCCCAACTTGGTATCAATTAACAACCCAACATATGAAGATGATGGGTTTACGGTTTCACAGTTATATGTTTTGATGATCTAACAAACTTCTTGTCTAGAACCAGATAAAGGACCTGATGCATACTTGGTACAATTATTTAGCAATGGACTTAAGCTAATTTTAGCTGTGTGACTTTGGATACACAAGAACCAGTTCAGGGACCTGATCCTATGGTGTTTCCCTTACAGAAGTACAAAGTCAACTCTACAGCTGGAAAGTGACTGCCCACAACTGTGCACGCTACAATGCACAAACAATGCATCAGTCACTTCCCATTGGTAAAGGCCTTGTACCAACCAGGTGTGGACATCATCCTAGTGATGTCATTGAAGTATAATAACAAGGAGAATGGCACAAAACATTCACTTGAACATTTGGTGATATTCTCTCAATTATTTAAGATCTCATCCAGCATTGAAGTCACACATGTGTCAAGAACAAGAGAACAACTCCACTACGGACCAGTTCCACTATGAGTTTATGTATGTCCTTAGTTGAGTTGTAATCTTGTATTAGTTCTTCATTGTAATTCCTATCTCGCTTTCTTAGAAGCTCTGTTTTAGGAAACTCAAAAACATAAACCCGCTGAGTTTGTGTTGTGACTAGAGTTAGTCATAGGTTGAAGTCTTTGTAATTAGTAAGTTGCAAAGTGTCTTGTAGTAGGTGTATTACAATTTAGTGAGATTGAAGTCTCTGTAATAAAGTCATTACAAAGTGGCTTGTAACAAGAGTATTGCAAGTTAGTGAAGTTGAAATCCTACGAGTGTAGGTCCTGGTTTTTGTCCCCTTGAGTTGGGATTTTCCCACGTAAAAATCCTGTATGTTATTTACTTATTGTTGTAGTAGTTAACACTGCGGGAACTGATATAGGACCAGGTCTCTATACAGTTTGGTGGACTCATATAAACTATCAATTGGTATTAGAGCAGGTTCTTTCTAAAAGGTTAACACCTAGAATGGATCTCCATGGCTGCTCCACCAAACTTTGAGGAAGAACAATCAACCTACATGCCTTCTAGATTCAATGGTCAGTACTACGACTGGTGGAAGACTTGTATGCATGATTTTATAATGGCGGAAGACTCCGAGCTATGGGACGTCATCTGTGACGGTCCACATGTTCCAATGAAGAAGGTAGGAGAATCTGGAGTGATGGTGCCGAAAACTAGGAAGGAATACATCGATGTCGACAGAAAAGCTGTTGAAAAGAACTTTCGCGCTAAAAAGATCTTGGTGTGTTGTATAGGACTTGATGAATACAATAGAATCTCAGCTTGTCAATCTGCCAAGGAGATATGGGAAGCATTGCAAGCGGCACATGAAAGGAACCACTCAGGTTAAACAGTCCAAGATCGACACACCACTGAGTATGAACTTTTCAGGATGAAAGATGACGAGTCTATACAAGATATGCACACAAGATTCACCTCTATCATAAATGAGCTGCATTTACTTGGAGAAATAATTCCTAGAAACAAGCTCGCGAGGAAGGTTCTTAGCGTTTTACCCAGCTCATGGGAGAGTAAAGTGAACTCTATCACTGAAGCCAAAGATCTACAAACTCTAACTATGGATGAGCTAGTTGGAAATCTGAAGACATACGAGATGAAGATAAAGAAACATAGTGAAAGAAGAGAGCAAAATAAGGATAAGAACCTGGTACTCAAGTCTGAAAACAATGACTCAAGTGAGAAAGATAGTGATGCGGCCTATCTTACTAAAAGGTTTCAAAAGATGGTTCGAATAAATGGTGGAATACCAAAGAGAGGCAGCTCTAGTAAGCCAAGGAACTATGATATCTGTCACAAGTGCGGAAATCCAGGACACTTCATCAAAATCTGCCCACTTCTGAAGCACGAGCACTACAAGCACAACTCTGAGAAAGAAACAAAAAGGAACCCGATTCCTGACAAACGTTTCAAACAAAAAAGTGCAGCTGACAATATTGTGAAGCAAGCTTTTGCTGCATGGGGAGACTCCTCCAATGAATCGGAAGAAGAAACTGATGCAGGAGACAACTCCATGATGGCAGTGGAAAATGAAGCAAAGGAATATGACTCATTATTTGCATTGATAGCTCAGTCTGATGATGATAAAGATGACGACAATGATGAGGTAAATTTCAAGGATGTTCAGAGAAATCTGAAATCCTACTCTCCTAAGAACTGATGTCATTAGCTAGTGTTCTAATTGATGAATATTATAGTCTCGTTAATGATAAGGATGCCTTGACCATAGAGTTAGGAGATGCTGAACAATCTAGAGATGACTTGGTGGTCTGTGTGGTTGATTTAAAGAAAACCATAGATAATCTTGAAAAAAAGAAGAAGCTCTAACTGGAAAGATTAATAGTGTATAAAATGAGAGAGATGATCTGATGCTAGTGGTTGTTGACTTGAAGGAAACCATAGAGAACCTTAGCAAAGAAAATGATACTCTAGTAGAAAAAGTTGCAGCTACTGAGCAAGAAAGGGATGACTTTTTAGTGGTAATCGCAGACCTAGAGGAAACAATTGAGGGACTTAAATCAGAACATAGGTCTGTAAGCGTTGAGAAAGGGAAGAAAGTAGCTAGTGAGTCACACATTAAGCTTGAAAAAGAATTGAATGATATGAAAAATAGTCTATGTGGTGAGCTTGAGAAAAATAGACAACTTAAAGCAGAATTGGAGAAAGTAAAATATGATCTTGAGAAATATCTTAAGTGGACCTGATCCTCAGATGTTGTTAATGCCATGTACTTCAATAATGGTGGAAACAGGCAGGGAATAGGGTTCCAAAAGGAGAAAATTACTTACAACCCTCACAACAAGTACATCACTATACTTGATAACTAGCTTTGTACCCACTGTGGGAACAATGTGCACTTCAAGGAAAATTGCCAAGCTAGAGTTCAATCTGTTCAGAAAAACAAAGTGTTTGCTGAAAAGGTGACTGCTAAAAAGGGACCAGGTGCCACTCGCAAAAAACGTATTTTACCTTCCTGGACCAGAAAAGCTCTTATTCACCCTTTTCCTCATTACACAGGACCCAAACTGGTTTGAATTCCTAAATCTAACCCTTGATTTATTTGTGTAGGGAACATTGAGAGGAAGCAGACTACATTGAATCATGGACAGTGGATGCTCGAAGCACATGACTGGGAACACCATGGTTTCCTCTCACTGAAAGCCCTACAAGGAGGGGATGTATCCTTTGGAAATGGAAAAAAGGGGTACATTCTCGGTGTCGGAAAGGTTGAAAAGTCTCTTTCACACTCAATTGAGAACGTGTACTATGTGGATGGCCTGAAGTACAGTCTCTTGAGTGTCTCTCAAATCTGTGATAAAGGGAACAAAGTAGAGTTCTTGTCTAAAGTGTGCACAATTACTAATTTGGTAACTTATGAAGTGGTTCTAGTAGACAAAAGATACAAGAACATCTACGTTGCTGACTTCGAGTCTCTGCAAGCTGGTGATATGAGCTTACTGAAGGTAGTTGATGATGATGCAGAATTATGGCATAGAAGATTGGGGCATGCAAGATTTTCCCTTCTAAATAAGATGATGCAGAAGGACCTGGTTCTTGGTCTACCAAATTCAAAGGTCAAGGAACATAGAGTGTGTGATGCATGTGCTAGAGGAAAACATGTGAAATCATCCTTTAAGCCAAAGAAGGATGTTAGCACATCAAAGCCACTCGAACTCCTTCATATGGATTTATGCGGTCCAATGAGAGTACCAAGCAGGGGTGGAAAGAGATATATCTTTGTGATTGTAGATGACTATTCAAGGTTCACTTGGACACTGTTTCTTAGAATAAAAGATGAGACATTCGAAGTATTTGTGGCCTTTGTTAAGAAAATCCAAGTGAAGATGGAACTGAAGGTAGCCTACATCAGATCTGACTATGGGAAAAAATTCGACAATGCCAAGTTTGATGAGTTCTGCAGTGAAAATGGGATTACTCACAACTTCTCAGCTCCATAGACTCCACAACAAAATGGAGTCGTCGAAAGGAAGAACATAACTCTAGAACACATGGCACGAACAATGCTTATTGATAGTGGAATTGCTAAAAATTTCTAGATAGAGGCAATAAACACTGCATGTTACTTGGTGAACAGGTGCATGATCAGATCTCTCCTGAACAAAAACCCCTATGAGTTACCCAATGAAAGAAATCCAAAGATAACTCATTTGAGAACCTTTGGATGCAAATGTTATGTTCTCAACAACGACAATGATAAGCTTGGGAAGTTTGATGCAAAACGTGATGAAGGAATCTTTCCGGGATACTCCTCTCAAAGCAAAGGTTACAAAGTCTACAACAAGAGGACACAATGAGTGGAAGAAAGTGTTCATGTGATATTCAATGAGACACCTCCATATAGCAAGGAAATAAACATGGACGATCAAGACAATGAATCGCTATTGGTTCTTGGGGAGATCACTGATGTTTAAAAGGGTAAAGATGATATGATGAGTCAGATGAAAGAAGTAGGTGAAGACAATGCAACTTTCTCTTCCACTTCTCAAGAGGAACCTGGTACCCAAATCACTACCACTAAAGCTGAAGAAAGAGTTGTAGATACATTTCAAAGCACTCCACTGGTAGCACAACGAGGAGTGCAGGGAAACCATTCTGATTTACCCAGTTGTTCTACCAATCAGACTCCAGTCCCAATTTGGAAACACAAAATCTCCCATCCACTTGATAATATAATCACACCCTTGATTCAGGAGTCCAGACAAGATCAAAAACTAGAAATTCCCTAGCTATTTCAGCCTTTCTATCCCAAATAGAACCCAAAAATATCAAAGAAGCTTTGAAGGATGCAGACTGGATCATGGCTATGCAAGAGGAGCTACATCAATTTGAAAGAAACAAGGTATGTCACCTGGTACCTAGACCCTCATATAGAACCATCATAGGGACCAGGTGGGTATTCAGGAATAAGCTGGATGAACATGGAAACACTACAAGGAACAAAGCAAGGCTTGTTGTCCAAGGCTATAATCAGGAGGAAGGGATTGATTATGATGAGATCTTTTCCCCAGTTGCTCGCATGAAAGCCATTAGGATCCTCATTGCCTTGCATCCTATATGGAATTCACCTTGTTCCAAATGGATGTGAAGAGTGCCTTTTTGAATGGTTTTCTTAAGGAAGAGGTTTATGTCAAGCAAACTCCAGGATTTGAATGTCATGAACATCGTGAGTACGTATTCAAATTGGATAAGGCACTATACGGATTGAAGCAGTCCCCTCGAGCCTGGTATGAAAGGCTATCCAAGTTTCTCCTGGAAAATGGTTTCACAAGAGGAAAAATTGACAATACTCTATTTTTGAAGAAACGGTGAAGGAACCTGCTCATCGTTCAGGTATGTGTGGATGATATTATATTTGGGGAAACGACAGATTCACTGTGTGAAGAATTTTCTAAACTCATGGCAAGTGAGTTTGCAATGAGTATGATGGGTGAACTGAACTTCTTCTTGGGTCTTCAAGTAAAACAGTCCACAAAGGGAACATGTATCAGTCAGCAAAAATACATCAAGGAAATTCTGAAGAGGTTTGATATGGAAGAATCAAAGGTGATTGATACCCCCATTGCTACTTCCACTAAGCTGGACATGGATGATTGTGGATCACCTATAAATCAAACAATGTATCGAGGAATCATTAGATCACTACTCTACCTTACTGCCAACAGGCTAGACATTGTGTTTAGTATGGGTTTATGTGCGCAAGGTTTCAATCAAATCCTAAGGAATCTCACCTGAAGGATGCTAAGAGAATTCTGAGATATCTTAAGGGCACACAGGACCTGGTTCTGTATTACCCTTCAGGTGACAATTTCAACCTTATTGGTTATGCTGATTCTAATTATGCAGGTTATCTGGTGGATAGGAAAAGAAAATCTGGAATGGCTCATTTACTAGGATCATGTCTAATCTCATGGGGTACAAGGAAACAAAACTCAGTAGCTCTCTCAACAGCTGAAGCGGAATATGCTGCTGCAGCTTTGTGTGTGCTCAACTACTGTGGATCAAACAACAATTGGAGGACTCTGGAGTATACATTGACTGTGTACCGCTTCTATGTGACAACACCAGTACTCTCAACATGGCAAAGAACCTGGTTGAACACAAGAGAACCAAGCACATTGATGCCAGACATTCTTAGAGACAATGTGGAAAAGGGGCTTATCTGTATGAGGTTCTGCTGCACAGAAGATCAAATTGCAGATATCTTTACCAAAGCTCTAAGTAGGGAGCGCTTTGAGGGAAATAGGATGGCACTAGGGTTAATCAAACCTAATTGAGAACCTAATTCTCCTCCTATGGCTATGAAAGTCATACTCAGGTAAAATTAGCTAAAGTGTTTTCTGACCAAGCCTAACTCATATCTATACCGTTGTAGGTCGACATGCATGATGATCATAGAAGCTAAAGGTATAATGTTGATCTACAAAAGAGAGTTTCAAAAATATTTTGATAAAAACAGACCAGGAACCCGGTTCCTATACCACATTTTTTTTAGTAATCCACTAGGCAGTGCCTAGGGCTAGTTTTATTAATAATAAAAAAAGAAAAAAGGAACCACATAGGAAAAGTACAAATAAGGGGGACAATAACACCAGTAGTGTTTCCTCCATGCCTTGGCTATATTATCACTCCTTTGTGCCTCACAATGCCCTATATGGTAGCATCATGTAGAGGATCATGGTGTGGCTGTCGGCAAAGTCTCACGAGGGCATATAATCTCATATCCGCTTGGGAATTTTTCCAAAGGCATAGGACCTAGGCAAACACTATTGGGATAAACTTTACCTTACTAATCCTATCGAGGAATTAAAGTCTCATCTACTAGCATGCATGTAAAAAGTACGAACTAGAAAGTACTAAGTATTATATGATCATCATAGAGTTTATAACATACTCTGTGATGATATTACAAATGAGTATACTAATATAGTGATATAATAAAATGTAGTAATAATTAAAGTCTCGTCCTTCTTGCCCAAGATTGCAACTTCTTCAATTTGTAGTTCCTTTTGATCTTCATCCCATCTCTTCAAAATATCTTCAAAGTTCATGACTTCTTTTTTGAACAATTGTATCTCGTAGATGTGGTTGTGACATCTTGTTTCTGCTTGGCGACTCTCATAGGGAGTCGCCTAACATTTGCTTCCTCATTCAACCTGCCGTCTCAACTCTTCTTCCTTGTATGTGTCTTCTTGCTTTGTCCACTATGCCTTGGTGATAAATCACCTTTCCTTGCTGCCTCTGCCCGACACTGTTGTAGCATTTCCTCTTCCTCACCTTCTTCATAAAAATCTCTCCCCAAGTTCCCCAGATTTGTAATGTCTTGAAACAGATCTTGGGCCACCAGTGCTCCATGATCTTGGGACACTAGTGCTCCATCTTGTTTATTAGCCACCATTGATTTGTTCAACGCGTCCAATAGCTTCCCGTCCTCCAACATGATATCTGCTGCATTTATATCCTGCTGTTGTCCAGCATTTGAAGGCTTTGCTCCAACATCTTTAGTGCTTAAAATCTGTTGTTGTTGTCCAGCATATGTTGGAGTGTTTATAAGAAGTTGCTGCTGTCCAGTTTTGGTTGTTACTGCCATTTGCATCTTATTACCACTTGGAGTGTTTGTACTAACGTGTTGTTGGCCATCTTTTGAAGTCGTTGTTGCATTTAGATTATCTTATCTTGTAGAGTTTCTAGGGACAAAAGCTGGAGCCCTCACATTAAGCTTGCTCGAGGAGCTGCCAAATTTTGTTAACGCTCGTGTTCCAACTGAAGGAACGTCTTCACCTTCACTCTCTTGATCAACATTGTTGGTCAAATCCCCAGCAACTTCATCGCCCCAGTCCTCATCGTCATCCTCCTCACTTTGATTCGCCCAAAGTTTGGATTTAATAACCATATCCCTCACATTTGCTAGAATAATTTCGTTGTTATTTCCCGTGGACAACATCAACTGTCCAGAACCATCACTATGCTCTCCAAATGACTCCACAATTTGGGAAGGAACTTCCTGCGCCGAGGTATTCAAGGTGACCAAAGGTTGTTTGATCATGGGATTGGCATTCATCATCATAGCAACCTAAGATTCTTTTATTATTCTAGTTACCTCTGGGTTGGATATATGCATTATTGGAACAAATACATGCTGATTTGGAGCAAATTTCAAAAGCGCATCAAAGGAATTCGAGCAAAATTCTTTTGAGACAGTAATTCGACCACCTGGAACACTTACTGTTTGCTGCTGTTTTTGCAGTTTTGGAGATGTATTTCGCCTAGTAGAAGATCAAACCACCATTGTACAGTCTTCCCTAGTTGATTTCCTTGCTATTTCATTGTCCTTAAACTTAATCTCCTTTGATCCAGTAACATGTCTAGCAGTTTCCTCGTTACTGCTGGCATTTTCAGCTTGCAAACCAATATCACGCACCTCCTTGTCACTTTTATGTACAGCAAATGCTTGTGTATCTTTCACAAGAGCTGTTTGTGCACCAACAGTAGATTGATGAGCAAGGAGCTGAGTAGCATCTTTAGCTTCCACACCTGTTGATTTATCAGTTATTTTACCCAATGTAACAGTAGGTCGATCTCCATCTGTCACACCAGCTTTTGCCTTCTCACCTTCACCAACTGATTTACCAGTGTTCCCCTCCATAACAACACCCCTTTTACCAGTCATTTTAATGCCTATAGTGTGCTCCTCAGCAGCATATTGAGCTAGAGACCCCTGTTCACTTTCAGCTGAAACACTTGTAGGATTAGTCTCTACATTGGCAGTCTCTATTTTAATGCTAGTTGTTAAGCAATAGACGCTAAGTGTGAGTTAGTAAAATGAGATAAAAACAAAAGATAATGGGTTAAGCAAACCGAGCAGTGACGAGATCGGGGTCTCGAGCCGGTCTAAGTTGAGCCTCGAGGTCAAGCTAATGTGATTGACCCCTTCACTCTCACGAAATAAATGCAACAGTGAACCACCACACCCTTAATAATCAAATTGACCTCACCTCCCTACCCTTTGACCTCCCAGAACCCATTTGTTCATTGCTAAAACAAATCCATATTCCAACCCTTACTAACCCACACTCCTATGATCAGCTCATATGGGGAATGAGTGCCAATGGCCAATTCTCCATTAAATCATTATATCACGCACTAGAAAACCACACAACAACTTATCCCTACAGTTGGCTTTGGAAGCTACATTTACCACCAAAAATCCTTTATTTCCTCTGGTTCCTATCACACCAAAGAATAGCCACAGTCTCCTACTTACATCACATCCATGTCACCCAATCCAATATGTGCAACCTTTGCCTTCAAAGGGAGGAAACCATTACGCACCTTCTCTTCCAATGCCATGTGACCTCCACTATATGGTCTCAATTAGGGCTTGCATCTACATTACATGCTTGTAACCTCCTACTCTCCCCACCTATCCAAATCATACACTAATTAATCACCAACTCTCCCCACCTACATTCCATATGCCCCCACGCCTATTGATTCCTTATATCATATGGCATATTTGGAAACTCCAAAATAACTACCTCTTCAAAAGACACTCATCACCACCCTCCACAACAAAAAATATGCTTTCTGAAGCAGTGGAATACCACTACCTTATCCAGCAACAATCACAATCATCCGCACACACACACATGTATGTCAAATGGCACCTCACATAGGCATAATTAAGTGAAATACTGATGGCGCTACCAAAACAAACCCTACTACCAATGGTATATGAAGAGTGTTTAAAATTCCACGGGTCAATGCTTACTCGGCTTCATGGGAAACGGACCCATAGGCAACTCCACATCCATGGAATTATATGCATTATTACAGGGATTGCAATTAGCTTGGCATCACCAACTCATACCGCTAGAAGTGAACGTGGATTCCACAGAGGTAATCTCAATGCTTAATAACCATAATTTACACTACTCATCCATGTTAATGGAATGCAGGTACTTACTTCACCAGACCTACAGGGAGAAAAACGTCGTTGCATACGCTCTTGCTCGGAATGGTGCCACTACACTTTTGCATGAACAAACAACTATCTTTAGCCAGCACCCAGATTTGTTGTTACCACACCTGGAGGCAGATCAACATGACACTACTTACTCAAGACTTGTGAAGATAGCAGGCCACCCACAAACTTTGAACTGCCTGCCCCATGCATATGATACAAGCCTTTTTTTTGCAACTTACGAGCATGGATTTCCATTAGCCCATCTGTTTGATAGTGATCACCCTAGCGATCACCTTTTTGATTACTCCTTTTGTAATGTATTGCAACGAGCTCCTTGTACTGTTAATGTTTAAATTAATATAAGTTCGCCTTGTTGACAAAAAATAATAATTCTAAGGGCCTCGAAGATGGCTCTTTATGATCAATGATGAGTAATAAATGAAGAACAATTAATGAAATAAATGTAAGCAACAAATTAATAGAGAGACAATGGAGTATGTTTGAGTTGAAGGGCAAAGAATGTTCTTGTTCTTGTATTGAATATCATGTGTGCTACAAAGTGACAAGGGTCCCCTTTATATAGGAGGGGGGAATCCTAACATAGTACATATATATTTATTACAAAGATATGCAGCTGGTACAACTATTTAATGTCACGGTATAGACTTGTACTATTCTTGTAGACCTGGTCACCTCTAACCGCGTGCCTTTTGGGAATTTCTCGCTTGTCCATGATAGCCATCGATTTTCACTGCCCCGAGGTCAAGCATAGGGAACCCTCAAGGTCGAACCTCGAGCTATGTCTCGAGCTTTCTGAAGACGGGCCATGCAACATCATAATGATCATAAAATCGGACTCTCCGATTTTGGCTGTATACACATGTATACATCCAAGTAAGTTGCAAGTAGAGAAGAAGTGCAATAACCATATCAAAGCTGACCAATTTTCCTCATACCGCGTGTACACCATCAAGAGAGAAACATAATAGGTGACCCTAAGGGGATGTATCCTTATCAATACGTTGAATGGACAACTATTGTGCAAAAAATTTCTCAACCGCTCCGACCACTCACGTGCCAATAATCACAACTGCAGGGACAACTCACGTGCAATAATCATAATCGCACAGACAAATCATGTGCCAATAATCTGCACGAATAACTCATGTGACAATAGTCACAAGCGCACATACAACTCACATGCTATCATATCTCAGATCTGCATGGACAACTCACATTCTATCATAACTCAACCGCACGAATAACTCACGTGCTACCGGTCCAATCACACAGATAGAAGATATATGAGAATACATGTACATGAACAATGGATATCAAATTTTATACTCATGGACTAGTATAAGTGACATGCTATGGTGTATGCTTGTGCGAAGTGTGCTACCATAGCTCAAAGCATGCAATTATATCACAAAAGTAGCAATTATCATGTTCAATCAGGAGATTAACCAATATGTAACCTCATGCATGATTCAAATTTCTCGCAAATGGGTACAAACATGAGCAACATAATAGCATGAAATTTAGCAATCAATTCAAGGTATTTCGTAGCCTAAGCACTACCCCGAGTATGAATAAATACCCCAGTGCACGCACATGGGCTCAACCCCACACATGTGCGCCACCCATAGCACGCAGCCATCACAAATAACTCAGGCAACTAGTGCCTCAACCAAGTTTAGGCAAGATACTTACCTCAAACAAGATATATCGATGCTTTACAAAAATGCCTTCACACAATAATCGACCTCTGAATGGTTCAAATCTTGCTAAATCAATTTAATAAAATAAAATAATTCCATAGGAATCAAACCCAAATGATAAAGGTCGAATCATTAATCAAATACTCAAAGTCAACCAAAAGGTCAACGTGAGCCCTTACCTTGAAGCCCGACAAAACCCACAAATTCTAACAACTCATTTGAATAGAAGTCCAACCATACAAGTTTCATCTAAACCAAACTCCAAATCGATGTTCAAAATCCAAATATTCACTTTAGAAATGTTTTGTAAAAAACTCCAACATTTTCTTTTAGATTCATCTATCAAACCAAAATCAAAGATATAGTCATGAATAATAATCAAAACCATTCAAGAACACTTACCCAAATCCATGTGGTAAAAATCGGCTAAAACATCGCCTCAATCTGAGCTCACAATCTCAAACTATGATAAAATAAGCTCAAGGTCCGAAAATAGAATCTTATATGCACTGCCCAGCAATACCCTACGCAATCGCAGTTGTACCCCCACGATCGTGAAGCACAAGATGCCTCTGGCGAAAATCCTTCATCGTGAACGTGAAGCCCAACTCGTAAACACGGTGACCAACGCATTTAACAATTCGAGAATCCGTACACTTCCCACGAACGCAACGCGCACAACTTGCAGCTCCCATCTCCAGCCGCCCTTCGTGAACGTGATCCAACTTTCGCAAACGCAATGAACTTCATGTAAAGACTCTACGCGAACACTATTGATGAGTGTGAATTTTAACCACTTATTAGTATAGTCTTGATTCAGTTTTAGTCCGAAAGTAGTGATTTTTATTTCCAATTCTAATGAAATTGTGTGAATTACATCATGTCGGAGGATTGAGACTCAACGAAGAAATCTAACTCAAAAAGCAGTATTCCAGCTCAATAAGGCAAAATGGAGAAATGATAGCAGAAGTGTGGTCCGCATAAGTAATTCTAGGGCCGCACATGATCATGCGATCCATAGAAATAGAATTGTGGCTGTAGATGAAGCCTTGAAGCCTTTGAAGAGTTTTGTAGAAGTGCGGTTCGCACACCAAATTGTGTGGCTGCAAAAACTTGTCGCACTGACAAAGTTTGATAAGTTCAGAGGGTGCAGAAGACCAAGTGTGAAGCCTCTTGAGAATGCAGTTTGCAACTAAAATCTGTAGCCGCAGAAGTTGAAGTGTAGCCGCAGAGATAATTGTGCGGCATCAGATTTCCTCCTAATGCAAGAGTAGAAGAAAAATGCGGTCCACACATGGAATTGTGAGACTGCAGAACCTCTCAAAGGGAATTTTTATCAGCAAAATTCTAGGCACTATAAATTGACGAAAAATACTTTTTAGGGAAATTTTTGTACAATAACAACAACTAGAGGTTATATTTAACTATTTTGGGATAATTGGAGGAACAATTAGAGAAGACCCATTGATTTTAAACTTTAATTCTAGTTTTATGTCTTCAATTACTTTCTCTTTATTTTAATATGTCAATTATTATGAGTATCTAGATTTTATCTAGGGTTGTGATCCAACCCTAGTGTGCAAATCTTATGGGTTGTTAATACTAATGCTTGTTTATGATTGGGTGTTTGCTATTTAACCTTGTTTATGCATTATATTTTTAGTGAATGGTTGCAAACATTGATTTATGCTTATTTGACTTAGTTCATACTCGAGAAAGAGGAACCTAGTATAGGAAAACTAGACTAACAAGAAATTGAGCTAGTTCAGATTTGTACTAGTTTGATTAAAAGATTTGAACTAGAGATAGGGATAATCAAACTTGTAATCATATCAGTTTCTTAGATTCTACCCATTTGGTCTTGAGAAAGCCAATTTGGGCATAACCGCTCCATGACCAAGAGGTATTGAGTGGCTACTTGAGAAGTGAGAGTCATAATACACCCCGATCTACCAAACCAGAATATATCCATTAAGTTTACACTTAGGCGAAGGTTACATCCCTAGGCTTTTCCTTAATTTATAAAAACACCAAAAATAATTTACTCTTTAGTTGCTTTTACTTTGTCTAATTTCTTAGTGTTAAATTATATAACAATCACCCTCTTGTCTGGAAGTATAATTTAGGTATTTCATGTTCTCTCTTCATGTTTTTACCTTAATACCGATTGTAAACTCCCCGAGTGTAACGACCTAACCAGTCGTTTGAACATTTGCGTTCCATTCAACTATTTGAAGTCTTGAGTAGCTTCGTATGATGTATTATGACTTGTGTGAATCGTCGGTCTTAGTTTTTAGGTGATTCAGAAGTGATTTGGAAGAATGAATTTCATGTTTGAAGCTTTAAGTTGGAAGAGTTGACCAAGTTTGTCTTTTGTGTATTTTACCCGGATCTGAGTTTTGATGGTTCTGTTAGGTATGGATGGTGATTTCTAACTGGGGCATTTGCTCGGATTTTAAATTGGATGTCCCAAAGTGATTTGGTGTAATTTTCCAAAAAAATGTTAACTTTGAAAAAGCTTTGAATTCCAAAATTTGGCCATAATCGGATTTTTCTTGACCCCGACCCCGATTTGGATTTCGAGTGTTTGAGGAGATTCATAATAATATTTATGACTTGTGTGCAAAATTTGAAGTTATTCCGAGGTGCGTAGGAACGTTTCATGTTAGTTTTTGAAAAATTAAACGTTTTGATTTTATAAAGCTTGAATTCATTGTGATTTGTAGTTTTTGATGTTATTTTTGTATTTTGATCGCTCGAGCAAGCTCTATCACGTTTTAGGACTTGTTGGTATATTTGGTTGGGATCTCGTGGGGCTCTGGTGAGTTTCTAATGGTTTTTAACGTGTTAGGTTTGGCATTGTTTTGAGCATAAGCATATAATGATCCAAAGGTCAATTTTTAGTTCTAGAGATCAGAATTCGATTTCGAGACTTCTAGGAGTTTGATAATGATTTATAGGAATGATCTGGAATGTTTGGTCTAAATTTATTAAGTCGAGATTGGGTTTGTACTACGATGCATGAGTTAATTATTTAACGAGCGAAGTTCGTATTAAATTGAGCAAATGAGCTCCGAATTGAGTTTCAATTGAAAGATTAGGTTCGTAATATAAATTGTGACACATAAGAGCAACAATTGTCGAATTCCGAGTTTGTATGAGGGAGTTAGAGTCTTTTTAGTAAGAAATAAATTGCTGGTGCAAGCAAGTTCTGATACGCACCTTTGGCGACCAGATTTGGTACTTTTAGCGACGGGTATTGGACTTTTAGTGACCGCATTAGTGTTTTTAATGGGCAGCTTTTTTAATAAGCTCATTTCAACATTTTTGGAGCTACAAAACTCGTATTTAGGCAATGTTTGAGAGGATTTTCACCACATGGATTAGGGTAAGTATTTTTTACTTGGTTTTGATTATATTCCATGATTCCATCTTCATTTTTATCTTTAATTTGATAATTTAAAGGAGAAATTGGGGGCTTAATCAAAACTTTTCTACCTTGAATATTTGAGATTTGAACATCGATACAAAGTCGGATTTGAGTGAACTAGTATGGTTGGACTCATAATTGAATGGGTTGCTAGATTTTTGTGAGTTTTGTCGATTGTCGAGGTGCGGGCCTGAGTTTGACTTTTTGGTTACTTTGGGCTTTTGATTCAAGATTTGATCTTTATCAATTGAGTTTGTTTCCTTTGGCATTATTTGATGTTCTTGAGTTGCTTCTAGATAGTTTCGAGCTGTTCATAGGTCGGTACGTGTGGGATGACATTTCTAGAGTATTATGTGGCTTACTCGGTATTGGATTTGGTTTGTTCGAGGTAAGTAACACTTTTAAACTTGGTGATGAGGGTATGAACCCCTGAATATACATGTTATGTGTTGGTGGTAAGGTGACACACATGCTAGGTGACGGGCGTGTGGGCGTGCACCGTGTGAATTATGACTCGGTTGTTTCTTTGGTAATGTGTAGCTACCTAATCGTGTTTCTATCCATGAGATCTCTACGTGCTAGGGTAACTGAGCTGTGATCCATGTTAGAAATCATGTTTAGGCTATATACTTATTATGTAGGGATCTACTAAGGTAATATCTGCTGTTGAGTTATTTGCTTAAATTGTAGTTACATATTCAATCATACTCATTCATTTGCATATCATATCTCAGTCTATGTTGCTACTTATTTATACATCATATAATTATTTTTGGGTTGATTTTCATGACATTGTGAGCCTGATAAACTAGAGAGATTGATGAATAAGTTGGGGCCTGAGGGCCGAATTGTGAGTGATATACATGGGATCAGGCTGCACCCTGCAGCGGTATTATTGATTCATTAGGGGATCAGGCTATTTCCGCAGGCTTTATTGATTCCTGCCATGGTTGGCTTATTATAACGCTTGGGTTGGATTTTCCCCTCTAGAGTGTGAACATGCGCAGTGAAGGCAGTTTTTATTGATTCACGATGGGATCCGGTTGCGCACCGCAACATGATTTATTAGCGTTTGGGTTGGATATGCCCCGTTCATTGCTTAGTTACTGAGTGTGTTGAATGATTGAGCGTGATGCATGTGAGTGTGAGGAAATGATATTGAGTACTCTCAGAGTGTGGGTACATGAGTTCATCACTTTGGTGCATTGCATCAACATGTATACTTGACACACATGCATAGAGATGCATTCCCTCATGTTACATGGTTTTGTGACATTTATGACTTCACATGCACATTGACATATAGGCATGGAAATGTACTTTCCTCATGCTAACTGATAATTGAGTATCTTATTTATTGTTGAAAGGTTTTTAAAAAATCACAGTTTTTTGGACTTTGTCATATTCTGGTGATTTCGGTGAAGGAACTGGGTTTTGCTATTATACTTGAAAACATGATTATTTCCCGTAACTATGAACTAGCTGAGCATTATACCTTTGAGTTATTTCTTGTACCACTTTTATTATATTGTTATGAGTTGTTGTTGGCTATTGATGTTCTTTGACCTTTGTCTCAGCTCGTCACTACTTTCAACCTAAGGTTAGATTTGTTACTTATTGAGTACATGGAGTCGGTTGTACTCATACTACACTTCTGCACCTTCCGTGCAAATGTTAGATGCTGGTGTTGCTATGTATGGTGGGAGATGGTATTGACGATGTACCTACATTCCGATCATAGCTGCCTGTTGATCTTAGTAGCTTTATAATTTTAATCTTTTCATGTATATTTCAAATAGATGATGTATTTATTTCATACCAACTTTGTAAACTATAGATCTTAGAAGTTCATGATTTGTACTACTAGTCCTTGGGAAATGTATAAAGGTTCAGATAGTTTATCATTTATTTGTCTCAATAAATCTCATTAAATTGGATACTTGTTAATTGGCTTACCTAGCGTGGCGGGTTGGGTTAGGTGCCAAACACGACTAGTTGGATTTTGGGTCGTGACACTGAGGAATTCGACCCCGGCTCACGTTTGGTATTATAATTGCAACGACTATTTCCCACTTACTATTGAGTGTAGATTGGACGTGATCAATTTTTGGCACCGTTGGCGGGGAGGTTTTACAATGTTAACTATATACTTGAGTTTGTTTCTTGAAATTTCTTATTTTACTTTCGTGATTGTAATTTGTTGAAGTGATCGTAGGTACCAAATGGCAAACAACGAACTTGGAAATTTTCCATTGGGATAGGTGGACGGACAACAAAATTTCCTAGGCCATGTTCAACAAGACAATGTGCCTCCACTCCCCCACCTCCACCACCACCACAACCACAAGCAGCGCAACATCGAATTTTGCCTTATAAAGGTTATGCAAGTTCCATAGTCCCCCTCTCGCATTAGGGCGGAAAACTTTCAACTTACCAATGTGATGTTTATGTTGTTTGAGCAACGAGGCTATTTCACCGGGGCGCCGAGTCAACATGCTTATAAATATTTGAAGGGTTTTGTGGATACGTGTTAGGGGAGCACACAAACAATGTTTCGGAAGCTCATTTAAGGCTATGACGTTTTCCCTTCTCACTAAGGGGTAAGGTTTTGGATTGGTTGAAACGCTTGCCTAATCATTCTATCCATACTTGGGATGAATTGGCGGCAAAGTTTATTTCAAAGTTTTTCTCTCCTGGGCACATGGCTACTGACGAGATTAAAACACACACCTGAATATTCTCGCTAGTCAAAGATGGTATAGTATAATATCGTATCCACAAGGCTTGGAGTTAAACACTATTTTTATAGTTTGTAGCTAGATTGCTATCCAGGAGAATCAACAATCAAGATTCATATGATTAAAGACTAAAGTTAACTAAGAATTTAGAATTAATTGACTATGACAATCACAATAAAATTAAGCAAGAAAGATATTAATATGAGAAAATAAGGGTTGATAGGATAGGTTGTTTACCTTAAAAAATGGTTTTAATAATTATATTTGATTTATGGTTCTAAAAATACATGATTTATTCTAACACTAGTTGATTATTGGTTAGTAATAAGTGTAAGTAAGGAAGATAAGATATGCAAACCGAAGTTGTCACAATATTGGGGCCTCGAGCTCACTGGGACTGGGGCCTCGAGGTCGGATTACAACAATAAATGAAGAACAGAGGTAATAAATGAAGAACAATAATAAATAAAGCTAAGAGATAGTGTTGAGCACGGGAAGAGCAGGGAATGTTCTTATTGCAGTAAATATTCATGTGTGTTACAAAATGATAGGGATCCCCTTATATAGGAAGGGAGAATCCCATCATAGTACATGTCTAATTATGACAAAGAAATGCTATCGGTACAGCTGTATAATGGCTTAGTATAGACTTGTACTATCTCTTGTAGACCTTATCAGCTCTAACCACGTGTCCTTGAGAGTTTCCCGCATTTCCATGACGACCATCGATTTTTATACAACCTCGAGGTATGTTGTGAGGAGCCTTCGATATGCTCTCTCGAGGGACGCACCTCAGGGTCAAACTTCAGACTCTGCTTCGAACCTCTCGAGACTAGACTCGGAATGCCATAGAGTCCCTAAAATCGGGCTTCCCCGATTTTGACCGTATAGAGATAGTCCCTGCTTTTCTTAGAGTGAAATGATAAGAAACGATTTTTAATTCTTGGCTCTTCGATATTCCTTCTGTGACGTCAGCCACGTGAAGTTAGCAATTGATGTGACAGAAAGGTTGCACAGAGGTCATGTCAGCACGGTTCTCGAAAAGCCCATGAACTGCTATTTGCCGCCTTTTCAACTCCTCCAATATGCTTAGAGGACCTATATAAATATTTCGATCCTTCACCTTTCATACTTTTACCCTTTACAATAACTTCAAATCCTCATTTAACAATTTCTGCTTTCATCCCTTCTCTACGTTCATTTCTTCGCCAGTTTTCTTCTTCTTATTTTGAAACTTTACCATAGTCATGGACAAAACTTCTAAGATGGTCCCTAAAAAAGAGAAGGCCCCTTCTTCTTCACGCTCTTCTAAGAGAAAAGAAGTAATACCTCCTCATGTTGAGGAGTGCATCCCCGGGCCCTGTGAAACATCATCTGATTTTAAGATTTATAAACCTTCTTCGGTAGTAGGCCGATGCGAGCCCATATCTCGATATATCAGTTTGGTGACCGATATAGAAAAGGTGAAGGTCGATTGCCGTTGGGAGGAGGCGGTGTAAGTGGAAATCCCTTATTCTGAAGAAGATATAACTACCTACAAAGCTGACTTTTTCAGCGTATACATATATCCCTTCACCTTAGGTCCTGTGGACCCTTCTTCGCCGTCAATAGATCCAGTGATCCTCGGTTTTTGCCGACAATATCGAGTGAAACTCCGGCCATATCTATCCTTCTTTCTAGATAATCGTCTATTTGATCAAATATTTCTCGAACATGGTTGAGGGGATGCCTTTCACCCTCGACCACCTGATTAAACTGTATAGCCCTCATCTTTTTCGAGGTGGCCTAATTAAGTTACAACGTCGAGCCTCGAAGGTCTTTTTGGCCAGCATTGATGAGGACAAAGATAGAGGGTGTATGAGCCGCTTTGTCTGAGTCAGGACTCAGACTTAATCCCCGCTGAGAGGATGCCATTCCTCGAGGAATGGAATATGAATCGTAAGTGTCGATTCGTCGAATTATTCTTCGTTAATTGAATGTTATCTTTTCCCTTCTGAACTTTATCTTTTCCAATGACGCAACCATTGAATGGTACCCTGGTGCCGTCAAAGACCTCTCGGGCTGGGTACAATAATTAGATTCCATCTCCCCATATGTTAAGCGCGTTTGGTGTGACTTGGCCAAAACTCGATGGGAAGCCAAGAATCGTGGTAAGGTTTTACCACTGTTGCTTTTGAATCCCCTAGTAAAATCTTCCTTGGTGGTATACTTGATTTTTTGAGCTTATGCAGGCCTTGGAGAAGCTGTTTTGATGAGTATGCCTCCACATGGCAAAGCGGAGACCCAAAAACCCATCAAAGATAAAAAGAGAAAAAAAGAGACGTCGACGGGATCTCCGAAACCAAAGAGAGACACGACTCGAAAACCTAAAGCCAATGCAACGACCCTAACTCCGGCAGCCGCTGAGAGACTTCATGGTGAAGACGAAGATGATGACAATTGCTCACTGATACTTAGGGGAAAACGAAGCATCGATGTTTCGAAGGCTGCTGAGCTGAAGACCGCTGAGCCAGAGGTTGCTAATACGATCCCGCCTCGAGATGAGGGGACTCTCGACGAGGATTTAAATGGAGTCCCTGATCTGATAATGGACTAGGGTACAACTTGTGCCGATGAGCACTTGGTCGGCGAATTCGGGGGACCCAACTTCAAAATTCATCGAGGGTGAGAGAAGGCCCTGATCGAGGTTGTTGACATAGTGATCTTCCACCAGGTCCATCGTTTTCTTCAGGGGAAATAAAGGATGCCCAAAATAGGGGAACTCCCGACGTGGGGGCATCCCAAGGAGAGAATGATATATTTGAAGATTAAGTTACCAGTGTTGAGGAGGAGCCTGATCTCGATGCCCCACTTATTCTCGAGAAGGATGAGAAACTCCAAAAGTAGGTAATTCTTTGATATAATGTTTGTGCTTTTGATTTTGATTCTTGTTTTTCTAACTTCGTTCCTGCGTGTTTCAGGTCATGATTCTCTACGACCGGTCCTTCTCCAAGTTATGAGCTGACCTGACTCTTTGAGAGGAGGAGCTCGAGAAACTCAAGTCGCAGTCGAATGAGCTCAAAAATCTGTATGCCCGAAGGGAAGAGGAACTGAATGACCTTCGAGCTAGCTCAGAGAAAGTGTTCCAAGAGCGGACCAACTTCATTGAAAATTTAACTTATTCTTCGAGGGTTTGTTTTCCATTTTCATAACTCAGCTTTCAAAAATTTGACTTGGTTTTGCAGATCAAGCAGAAGGACGACCTAGCGGGGCAACTTCGGGAAGCGATTGTGGCAAAATATGCTGAGATCCTCGACCTGAAGCGCAACATGTACAACATGTCTCATGAGAAGGACACTCTTAGAGAGAAGTTGATCTCGGCCCAACATCTTCTTCAGGATGCGAAAGAGGAGGGCCATAGATATAAAGTGCTTAATGTTGAATCAGCCCCCGCGCTATCCATAACCAAGTCTGAGGCCGACGCACTCATATCCTCGTACTGGGAAGATGCTGCTACTGCAAATGCCAAAGCCAAGAAGGTATCTGAGGAGGCCGAGCTCAAGCTGACTCACGCCCTTGATCCTGCTCATTTAGAAGTTCGAAGGCAGGCTTTAGAGGAAGTTCATGCCAAGGGTTTCGATCTCTCTGCCGAGATCGAGGAAGCGAGGGCCTTAGAAGAAGATTCGACAACACTGATTACTTCGGATGAGGGCTCTACCAGCGACTCGGATAGCAATGAAGATGAATACTAGGCCCTTTTTCGTTCTTTTTATTTCTTCTTTTGTGGTAAGGGCTCTGTGTGAGAGCTTTGTAAATATATTCATGTAAATCTGCCTTTTGGAATACAAAGGATCTTCTTGTTTCTTACTATGCATTAATTCCTTCTATGTTCCTCATTTAAGTGTTTATCCGAAGGTCGAATTCGATATTTACTTCAAATCCATCGAGCTCGGGCTCGGCGCAGCAAACACCCTTAAAATCGGGCTGCTTCGATTTCACTCGCTTACCTTTCTTAGGATGGATTAGTAAGAAATTGATTTAATTTCTCAACCTTTTGCGATGTGGTATGATGGCATCATTCTTATGACATGACCGCGAAGTGACCGCAGTGGCCCGTCGGTACATTTCACCAAAAGTCATAATTGCTTCGTTGAAGCTGATTGGCTATCAAAAGTAATGAATACTCGCCGCTCTTCTCTTTATATATACTTGCTTTCTCTTTCATTAAGAGCTTAATTTTTTTGTGCAACCATTTTCCCCCTAGAGTTCCTTTCTTCCACCAGTTGCTCTGCTGCATCAGTTTAAAGGTCTCGTCAGAGTTTTCATCTCTCCTTTCTTGTTTTAAAGAAATCATGGATACCATATCCAAATACGTTCATCAAGAAGAGGGGAGGCCCACTTCTGAATGGCTCCTGGCCTGTGCTTAGCGAACTAATCCCGGGCTGCTTCATTTTGATGAAAGACTTTACGCTAGAGAGAACCCCCAACATCCCTGGCCGTCGAGAACACGCATCAAGGCATATTCGGTCAATCGAGGAAATACACCTCAAGGCTGTGAGGACAGACTGTGGACGGGGAGAAAAAGTGGTACTGCAGATACCCTCACGGGGAGAGGATATTACGGCCCATGTAGAGGGGTTTCTAAATGTGTCTACGTATCCCTTTACGTTGGGTCCCCTCGACCAAATTGTGCTCGAGTTCTGCCAAAAGTATCGAGTTACTTTGGCTTAGATCCATCTGTCTTTCAGGCGGATCGTGCGGATGATGAGATTTTTTGCTGAAAAGGACGAGCTTGAATTCACTCTCGGTCACCTTATTTGGTTGTATCGACCACTTAGTTCCTCTTTGCCAGTGACGACGAGGACGGGGATCAAGGATGGATGAGTCGGTTTATTAGGGTGAAGACCGTTGACATCATCCCTACATAGTTCTTGCCATTCCCCGAGGAATGGAATTTCAAATGTACGTAATATGTTGTACTTTATCACTTTCGTTCTCGAGTTTGCCAAACTACATATGAACGATCATTTTCCTCTCCCACAGCTGTCCCTTGGAGGCCAGATGCGATCCTCGATCTCGCGGACTGGGTTCACAAACTGGCAGCTTCTTCGATCTATGAAAAACGCAAGTGGCGAGACTTGTCGAAGGGAAAATGGTAGGCGAAACACCA
Source organism: Nicotiana undulata (assembly GCA_005239495.1). Taxonomy (NCBI): domain Eukaryota; kingdom Viridiplantae; phylum Streptophyta; class Magnoliopsida; order Solanales; family Solanaceae; genus Nicotiana; species Nicotiana undulata. Next base: position 16,151 of record MDKH01067232.1, on the reverse strand, counting down.
CAATACATGCTATGCAGTTCCTTTATTAAGGAATACTTTTCTTTACGTATATAAATTTTTCTGCTACAGGCATCGGTGAGTTCTCTGAGATGAGGACGTTCTCTCTCGGGGAGGAGGAAGAACCTTCGGCTTCAGAGCCAAAGAAGAACAATAAAAGGAAAGGATCCTCGAGGGACGAAGATATTCACAGCGAAGCAGAACCCGCACGGAGACGCAAGGAGGATGCATCCATCGACGAAGATCTTATATTCCTTGGTCGATCTATGGATAGTAACGCTGTCGAAGAGGACAGTTTTACCTTGATGGCTCGAACCAAGAGGCCTCCTGCGGCCATTAAGCCCGCAGGTCTCGAGGCCTTAGCCTCGAGGGAGAGGCTCCAAAAGAGAAGAGGGGCGAAGGCCTTGATTTGGCGGCTGGTTGTGAAATGTCAAAAAGTACTCAGAAGGGGACCTCGAGTGGTTTTCCTGAGGCCAAGACAATAAGTCCTTCACCATTATTCCCATGTTCCTCCGACGATTCTACGAGGGACACTTGGAGCCAGAGGTCGCCCAATTTAGGTAGAGTCCCGAGTGGAAACAACCCCTTCCTGGGTTGCTTTACCGGGGCCACTAAGACCGGATCAGTAGATGCAAAATCGACCTTTAAGGAGGCTCAACGACTCCGTTCTTTGGTGAGTTTTTTAGATGACATTATAAACTTTTAACTTTATACTTTATTCTCTTTTATAACTGGGCCTTCTTTTTCGTAAGACTTTGACAAACTTAAGGCTAAGCTGCTTCGCTGTGAGGCCAAGTTGCGTAGGTCCTCGAACGGGGAGAAATCCCTCAGGCTTCTTTGTGATAAGAAGGCAAGAGAACTAATACACCTTCGATCGGAATTGAACCGATTTCATGATTACGAGGACGACCTTGAGAAACAAATAACTTCTATTTTGAAGGAATTTAGGCTTCCCCTACCATCTTTAGGGACTGACATTTCGATGTCTTAGTTGCAGCGAAAAATCGAGATGCGGGAACGCCTTCAGAGAGAAGTTAACCAAGTCAATTCTGAGTGCAACGAATTTAAGGCACATGCAGATGTCCTTGTTACGACCAGAAAAAAATACTTTGGCTAAAGTTTCTGCCCTCGATATTCAACTCCTTAATGCTCGATAGAGAAACTCGATTCAGGCAAGCAGGATAGCTAAGCTTGAAACCGATCTCTTGAAGATGAACGCCGAAGTTGTGAAGGCTTGAGCCGAAGCCGAAGAGGTCCGATTAAAGGCCGATAAGAAGGTGGCCATCTATTTAAAAGTTGTTACTAATGCTCATATGGAGTTGAGGGGGGCTTCTGATTGAGAGGGAAGAAGCAATGAGTATGCCTGATGCAGATCCCGGAGGGAAACCCTCGAGGAGATTCATGTTAAGGGCTTCGATCTCTCGGAGGAGATAGAGCACCGAGGCGGATGAGTTTGATGCCAAGTTCCTCATTTCTTCCAGTGATGAAGTCGACACTGAAGACAATGAGGAAGAGGCCGGTGAGGGAGCTGGTCCCAAGGGAGCTGGCGAAGACATAGTCACTGAGGGGAAAAAGACTAAGTCCCCAAAGATAGAATAGGTCTTTATTTCTTGATTTTTGTAAAGGGCTTCCTGTGGGGGTGTTGTAAATGTATCTTTGTGCCATCATTATATATAAAACCCTTTGGTTTTATCTTTGTATAAATTTCCAACTTGCTCGTGTCTTTGTTTTTGTTTAACCAAAGAATTAGATTCTCTGCCAAAGCTATTTAAGAAGTACTCAGGCTTCTGATTACCAAGAAAATGTGCTAAAATTATAATCAGACTCGTAAATAGAAAGCAACAAAAATGCGTAAAAGTAGATATATTTCAATAGTGGTTCGAACGTGTCCATACAAGTTATATTTTACTCCCTTTTATAGGGAATTTCTTAATATAACACCTACTCTTCTTAATGATTTATCATTAATGACTAATAATGTCATTAATGTAACATTACAATGGTTAATCGTAACCGTTGAGTGAAGATTATGTAACATTTGACTCATTGATTGAAGATCTTTGAATCTGCCCTTTATTTTGCCTTGATTCATTCTGAAAGTGTCTCTTCAACTCCTCAATTAGATTGAGGTTCCCGTATCTAATTGCCTCGTGGGTATGCTGTTCCGTTCCTCTTTGTCTCATACCTCTTTGTAAAGTCACGACCAATTGTCATGTTTTCATTGTTCCACATGTATTGCCTTGTCATCTGAATTAGTACACGTGTGAAACTTATTTTTACCAATACAGATAGTCCCCACTTACCATTTATTTATCAATTAAATATTTGGTAAGTGGATACTCTTTTATGGCGGGAATATTTTGCCGCCGCTTCACTCGTACCATCGCATCCGTCTTTGAATGTATACGTCGCTTGTAACTTCTATTTAATGCTCGTTCCACGTGGCATTCTCGGATTAGTTCTGCAATTATTTAGCGCCTTTTAGGGCTTTTTGCGGCTGCATCAGTCACGGAGTAAAATTTCAATTATGACTTTCACATCGTTGTTTTTTCCATTTTTTACGGTCGCCTCTGAATATAAATACCCCTTTTATTTCCTTTTCTTTCACGAAAAACTTCTAGCTTTCTTTCATTATTTGTAAATTCTTCATTCTTGTAAACATGTCTTCCTCAAGCCAGCAACCCAAAAAGGTCATCATTGTAGACGAGCTGGCTCTTTCTTCTGCTCCAATTCAGAGTAGGAGGGGTGGTAGACTTAGGAGTTTAAGTTATACACCTTCCAAGGGTTCTTCTTGTTCTCATACTATTCCTTCACCATCTTCTAGGTCCAATACGTCTTTATCTTCTTCGAGGGATAGGGCTTCTAGGTCTTCATCAAAGAGTAAGGAACACAAGGAACCACTTCGTGAACCGAGAGTTGATGAGATTGTCCCTATCGAGTTTTCTTCTGTAAAGGATAGTGAGGTCATTAGTAAGAAACTTTCTTCCATGTCATCACATGATAGTGCTGACCTTTATCCTACCCAAATAACAGAGGGTTTAGTGTCACTTGTACGTAGAGATGGCTGTTGGAATGCTGATTTTCCAGTTGTAGTTCCTAATGACAATCAAAGAATAACCTCTTATAGAACTGGGTAGTATTTTGTATACACTTATCCCTTCACATTAGGATTTAAGCCTCCTATTGACCCTGTTATCATTGAATTCTGTCGATTCTTTAATGTTTGCTTAGAACAGGTTGGTCCTCTTGTTTGGAGGGCAGTTGCATGTCTTAGGTATTTGGACAACTTAGCTTCCGTCCCTTTTACTTTCCATCATCTTATTCACCTATATTCCCCGATGTTATTCCGCCAAGGAGTTTTTAATCTTGTGGCTAGGAGTAAAAGAGTCTTAGTTATATGATGACAATGATATATGGTGGTATGCTCGGTATGTTGCTATCCCTACTGCAGGTTTAGTAGGTTAAGAAAATCTCCTCTTCCCTGAGAAGTGGAACTTTGCACGTGAGTACAATTTTGATCACTTTCCTTCTTTGTTTTTGATAAATTAACAATACCGTGACTATTTCTTTTTCTTTTGCAGCAACCATGGGAACCGTCGAGAATGTCTTCGATTTTCGTGATTGGGTAGAAATATTACTGTTGATCGCTCCTTTAGAAGAATGTTCTAGGAAGTACCTCTCTTCGAGGTTTGGTTGGAATGTGAAAACCCATGGTAAGTTTTTTTTTCTTTTTTACTTTTTCTTGGAGCTTATCTGATCCCTTTCTTTTGCTAGGGTTTCCTACTCGTGGAATTTCTTCTGCTGCTGTGTCCGCTTCAAAACTTTCCCTGGCTAATGCCCAGGAAATCATTGTTGTCTCCTCTTCATCAAAAAAGAAGGAAAGTGGGTCCCAGACGTTGGAGGATGAAAAATAACAAGAGGCAGGTTCGCTGATTCATAGGTCGAGAAGGAGGAGGGTAGTCTTTGACGATGAATCTGTCCCCATGGTTGATCCTCCCGTACCTGAATCAGAGCTTTCCACTCCTGAAGATGCAAATCCCTCTCCTGTTCATGAATCAATTGATCGACTGTTCCAGCAAGGCTTTGGTTCAGTTTTAGAAGAAGCACCTCTTGCTATTTATCTTCCGTCTACTCATGCGGAACTTTTGTTTACTGCTTCCATTGCTGTTTCTGCTTCTCAGCTTATTCCATCTGTGGCTCCTTCATCCGCCCCTACTTATGTGCCTTCTATTGTTGAAGTAGGTTCTTCCAGTAGGGGGGTGATGAAGCAAGTAATGATAGAGGTTCCTGCGGGAGGCAGTCTCTTGAAGAAATCAGGCCAAGCGGATGTATGGTTAAAACCCTTAATAGGCCCGGTGAAGAAGTCTAAGCTGGAGAGTCATAGCTCCTTAACTTGGATGAATGAGATTGTGCACTCGTCCCTGAAGTTAGAATTTAAACCATTCCTCCTTCTTTTCATATCCTTTACTGTATTTAACTTATCCTTTTATGCAGATAAATCTTGTTGGCACAGAATTAATGAAAAGAATCGTTCAAATGGAGAAACTAGCTAATGACTATTATACTGAGGCTGACAATTGGAAGGAGCAATTCAAGAGTTTGGAGCTTGATATAGAGGCAATGGAGGAGGAGAAGTGTACCTTGGAGCAGCGAATCAGAGTTATTGCAGCGGAACTTGCCATAGAGAAGGCATCATCAAACCAGGAAGGTAAGAATAAAAGCATCTTGGAGTCTTCCTTTGCAGAGCAGCTTTCTCATGCCACTGAAGAGATAAGGATCCTGGAGGCTTTGTTGGATCAAAAGGAGGCTTACGCTGGTGAACTTGTGCAATCTCTTACTCATAGCCAAGAAGACCTCTGTGAATCTTCAGATAAGATTCAGTTTCTGGAAAGATCCCTTGCCCCTTTGCAGGCTTCTCATGATGCTGTTGTGGCTGAGAGATATGAGTTAAGAGCCGATATTGAACAATGGGAGAAAGACTACGAGGCTCTTGAGGACAAAGCAACTGTTGATGTTAGTTGGGATTATTTGAATGCCCGACTTGACACATTGACGAAAATAGTCCAAGAGAATTTTGACTTGGAAGTTGAAATTGCCAAGACCAAAGAGACGATTGAGAAGTCTCGGCAGAGTCAAAATTTCTCGTCTCCTAAAGTGGAGGTCCCTGATGAAGCTGTTGTTCATGCCTCGCCATCTCAATCCGCTTCTCCTGCCAACGAAGATAACCCCCCCCCCCCCCCCCCCCCCCAATCTAGTGAAAGAGTTTATTGAGAACCCTGTCTTTTTTTTCTTCTTTTTCTTTGGAACAATTAGTGGTTACCCCCGGTGGCATTGGGGGTAAATTTTGGTTCTTGTAAGTCCCCAACTGACAACTTAGGGGCAACCTTTGTATAAACAAATCTGGCTTTAAACTAAGTTAGTACTTAGTTTTTTGCCATAATATTAATATTAATATTAGCATGCCTTATGATTTCTCGAGTTTCTGTTTTAATCTTAAGTCTTTGCATGCTTGTCGTTAGGGTTTTTTCTTTTACCCCTTAGTTTTTATCTTTAAATTGAAAAATGCTTTGATATTTCGTACCTTTTTGAAATAAGAACGATTTATAAAAGAGGGCCCTTTTATGATCGACACTTAATGAAGAAGACGTTTCAACTTCATAATGGTGTAAATGTACAAAAGAGAGATAGGAATTTCACATGTTTTGGTGAACAATGTTTTGAAGAAAGTCTTTGTATTATTTGAACTTTCGGAACATTTTACATGTGTTTGAGTATCGTCTACAACTCTTTTGTAACTGTTTTTCTTAAACCAGATTTGGAATAAATACGAGGGTATGAATTTGTACCAGTAACTGTTTTTATTTACAACATTTTTTGAACAAATACAAGGGTATGAACTTTTACCCGTAACTGTTTTCATTTACAACAGTTTTTGAACAAATACAAGGGTATGAATTTTTTCCCGTAACTAACATTCTGCCTTTAAACTATACATTCCTTTACATTCATGAATATGTTTTTTGTAGGTTTCTGAATCAGGCTTTGTATTTTTGTGTTTGGCTATTTGATTTTTGCTCATAACGCTTGACTTGTTGGGAAAATGGATCTTCGGACTTGGGCTTTGACTTTTTTGATAGTCTTGTTTGCTTATACTTTACCCCCATACTGTATAGTCCCCCATGTGTTTGAGCTTTGAAGAATGAAATCTCGAGCACTTGACTATTCCTTTCTTGTGGTCCTTTTCCTGAAAAGGAAAATACATACGGGACTCTAAGGTATATAGTTTAGATGATGACTACTTAACCCTTTAAAACGTCCATCAGAAAGTTCTAACCCTAGATTAGGAATTCAGTTACTTCCTCGTGTCTATGCATGTCTAATATCATCATCTGGTGATGAGTTAGCTTTTTGCCTGTCATCTAAAATGGTTAGTATAATTTTAACTGTACTAAAATGAAATCGAACGTAATGATACCTGACCATGGGTATTCCTTTTCCTTAGAAGTAATACTTCTTCAAATGAACAACATTCCAACTTGTTGGTAAAATTCTGCCATCCATAGTTTCCAGCTCATAAGCGCCTTTTCCAGCAATGCCACGGACTTTGTAGGATCCTTCCCAATTTGGATTTTGTTTTCCTGCACCAGCTTCCTTTGTTGATTGGAAGACCTTTTTAAGGATGAAGTCCCCAATTTTGAAATATCTGAGGTGAGCTTTTCTATTGTAATACCGCTCTATAATTTGTTTTTGAGCTGCCATACATATTAATGCAACTTCTCTCCTTTGCTCGAGTAAATCCAGATTTGTTCTCAACTCGTCGTTGTTTGTTTCTTCTGTTGCTATAGTGAATCTTGTGCTTGGTTCGTCGATTTCCACTGGTATTAAAGCTTCTGAACCATACACAAGCGCGGATGGAGTTTCTCCCGTTGTTGTTTTTGCAGTAGTTCTGTAAGCCCATAATACTGCCGGTAGCTTTTCAGGACAATTTGCATTAGCTTTTTCCAACAGTTTCTTTAAATTGTTAACAATGATTTTGTTCGTTGACTCGGCTTGTCCATTAGCCACGGGGTGATACGGTGACAAAGTGATTCGTTTTATTTGCCAACTTTGGAAGAATTATATGATTTGTGAGCCTATGAATTGTGGGCCATTGTCGCATACGATTTCCTTTGGTACACCAAAACGACATATTATGTGTCGCCATATAAAGCTTTTCACTTCTTTTTCTTGCACCTGTTTAAAAGCATATGCCTCCACCCATTTTGACAAATAATCTGTTAATACAAGTAAAAACCGTACCTTTCCTTTAGCTGGGGGAAGAGGTCCTATTATATCCATTCCCCATTTCATGAATGGACAAGGTGACACAACTAGGTGGAGTAATTCTGCTGGTCGATGCATATTGTTAGCATATCGTTGGCATTTTTCGCACTTAGCTACAAAAGTCTCAGCGTCTTCTTCCATTTTAGGCCAATAGTTGTCACAACCCAAATCCTAATTCAAGTCGTGATGGAGCCCAACAACGGGGTTAGGCAAGCCGATATAACCTTCACTAAGTGATACCCTTCCCATTCGATCAAACAAATCCATAATTTCCAATTTAAAACAACTAACATGATACTAGCCTTGAGTGAAGGTAAAATCATAGTAAATACAAGGCCGAAATAAAACATATACATATATATACAACCCAAAACCCAAAATATATACCGCGTGCGTGCCAGGAACTAGTGTCACGGGCAACTACTGAATATACAATGACTACAATATATACAGAGTCTTAGTCTGAATGAAATGGACATACAATATAACAAAAGAACTCTAGGGTGCTCCTAGGAAGTCGCCGGGAAAGCAGCTCACCGTGAAGTATGACCACGTTATCAATATCTAGCACCGGCCTGAAAATCAGATGGACCAGCCTCCGGACCTGTACAGTCAAGTACAGGAAAGGAAAGAAAGTGCAGCATAAGTACATATATATAAATATTTACCCAGTGAGTATCCCGTCTAAACTCGAAGAGGTAGTGATGAGATGTCGACTCGATACTCACTAAGGTCCAGCAACATAATATAGAATGAGATAAGGCTAAAGCAATAGGCATGCGAAACAGTAAACATCAAGCATATGAACACATAATGTAACACAAGTAAGAACACGAAGTACAAATTCCTCTTATCCAACAATACCTTGCCAATACTGTCATATGTGATCAAGACTCAAGTGTACAAATGCCGACACGGACAAGACAACCGGCCAGAGTCATAAGGTAGGTCATAAGGACTGAGGTCATAAGCTCCCCACGATCGCGAATCATACCTGCGACTCGTGTGCTGACTCGATAGTAATAAGCTCCCAATGATCACGAATTATACCTGCGACTCGTGTGTTGACTCGATAGTAATAAGCTCCCCACGATCTTGAATCATACCTGCGACTCGTGTGCTAACTCGATAATAGTAATAAGCTCTCCACGATCGCGAATCATACCTGCGACTCGTGTGCTGACTCGATAATAGTAATAAGCTCCCCACGATCGCGCATCATGCCTGCGACTCGTGTGGTGACACGATAATAATAATAGTATTTACATATAGGTACCTACGGGTACCGACTCGACAGTGAACTCAACAAGATTGTGTCAATATCATATCACTGATAGCCAATTAAGATTTACCTCATCATATTTTTACCTCTCCCATGTCAATTCAACAATAAACACAATTTATAATACATACAATGGTTCAAATAAGGCACGAAATGGCATGCTCGTGGGTCCTACGGCTACCCGACATAGCAATATAGTCGCCACGTACGGAATCTCGTCACTTGGTACGTACGCGGCCCCCTCAACATGTACCCATAGCAAACAAGGAACCTACGGGGACATTTCCCCCTTACAAGTTTGGAAAGGAGACTCACCTCGTGACGATATCACGCATCGGATCAAGGATGCGCCCGAATCTCTGAAGATCACCCTCGACAGCTCACAACTAACCAAACATGGTATAATTGAATTAATTTAGGTTCCAAGAAGAAGAATTAACAAGAAGTCCTAAAATTAAGCATTCGTGACCATTTCCGGAATTTCGACCCCAGGCCCACACGTTTGGATTTCGAAAATTCTTGAAGGAATCACCTACCTTAAGTCTAAGGATCGAAGTTATGTGATTTATACTAGGATTCATAGCCTCAAATGAATAATTCACCAATTTATTCAAAGCCCTAGAATTTCTATACAAATTTTATGATTTTTGATTCGTTAGGAATTAATCCCGTTGAATTCTATGCATAATAGTGAAAAATAGAAGAGACTTACTTACCTCTACAGTGGGTGGTCGTGGGAGGTGTTGCTCAAACTTGGATGCTCTCTAGTGGAGGTTGATGGTGGATAAAAATGAAGAAAACCCGTATTTTTGGACATTTAAAGGGGCTGGAAACAGTGATTTCCGCACCTGCGACGTTGGGACTGCAGGTGCGGTCTCGCACCTACGAGAATATCAATGCCCCTGTGGAAAAGGGCTTGGGACCCTGGCATCGCACCTGCGGAGAAGGAGTCCGCACCAGCGGTCCCGCTCCTGCGAAAGAAGAGCCGCGCCTGCGATGGGGGTCGCACCTGCGACTGAGAGACCGCAGGTGCGGTCACACCAGAAGTAGCTGCACCAGCAATGGTTTTTGCTGGTTTTTGGCCTCGTGCGGGGTCCGGGAGGCACCTGGTCCCACCCGAGCCCCCGTCAAAACATACCAACAGGTCCCTGATCATAATACGGACTTGCTCGAGCCTACCAAACACTCATAACATCGCTAGAACTCAAAATCACCCTCCAAAACCCCTGAAATCATAACTTAATACTTTGAAATTTCTAGAATTCATTTCATTGCGCCGAACGGTCTATACTACTCGGAATGACCTCAAATTTTGCGGACAAGTCATAAATGACTATACGGAACTATTCCCGGTCCCGAAATTCCGTTCGGACCTCGATAGCATAAAGTCCCTTTTCAAGCCAAATTCCAAACTTAAGGAAATTCTGATTTCCATTACGGGCGCCGAAATGCTCCCGGGTCGTCAGAAACCCGAGACGAACATAAGCCCAAGTACGAAATCATCATACGGAGCTACTGGAGCTGTCATAACTTGATTCCGAGGTCGTTTGCTCAAAATGTTGACCGAAGTCAAACTTGGCCAAATAGGCCAACCTTAAGGAACCAAGTGTTCCTAAACCACTCAAATCATTTTCAAATCCTGAACCACCCGCTCCCGCAAGTCATAAAGCACGAGTAGCCGCTATGGATGGTTTCATTTAAGGGAACAGGGTCGTAATACGCAAAACGACCAGCTGGGTCGTCACATTCTCCCCCTCTTAAACAAACGTTCGTCCTTGAACGGGTCTAGAATTGTACCTGAAGTGCTGAAAAGCTGCGGATATCTGCTCCGCGTGTCCTCCTCGGACTCCCAAGTCGCCTCCTCGGCTGGCTGGCCCCTCCACTGAACCTTAACCGCAGAAACTGTCTTGGACCTCAACTGGCGGTCCTGTCTATCAATAATGGCCACTGGCTCCTCCTCGTAACTCAACTGCTCGTCCAATTGAATAGTGCTATAATCAATCACGTGAGAGAAGTCGGCGTGATACCTCCGAATCATGGATACGTGGAAAACTGGATGAACACCTGATAAGGCTGGAGGTAAAGCAAGCTCATAAGCAACCTCTCTCACCCGCTTTAACACCTCGAAAGGACCAATAAACCTGGGACTTAGCTTGCCTTTCTTCCCGAATCTCATGACGCCCTTCATCGGCGAAACCTTCAGCAGGACCTTGTCTCCCTCCATGATTGCTATATCACGTGCCCGCTGATCCGTGTAGCTCTTCTGCCTAGACTGAGATGTGCGAAGCCTCTCCTGAATAACCTTCACTCTCTCCAAGGCATCTCTCACCAAATCTGTGCTATATAACTTGGCCTCGCCAGGCTCAAACCACCCAATGGGTGTACGACATCGCCGACCATATAAAGCCTCAAATGGAGCCATCTCTATGCTGGAATGATAGCTATTATTGTACGCAAACTCCGCCAAAGGCAAGAACTGGTCCCACTGACCTCCAAAATCAATCACACAGGCCCTGAGCATATCCTCTAATATCTGAACCGTACGCTTTGACTGGCCATCAGTCTGAGGATGAAATGCTGAATTGAGGGCTATCTGAGTGCCCATCTCACTGTGCAAAGCTCTCCAGAAGTGCGAGGTGAACTGAGGACCTCGATCTGAGATGATAGACACCGGCACACCATGCAGTCGGACAATCTCTCTCATGAAAATCTGAGCCAGCCTCTATGAAGTATAAGTAGTAGCCACAGGAATGAAATGCGCTGATTTGGTCAGTCTATCCACAATGACCCAAACCACGTCAACCTTCCGCAATGTCCGAGGCAACCCAACCACGAAGTCCATGGTGATGCACTCCCACTTCCACTCCGAAATGGGCATCTGCTGAAGTAGGCCCCCTGGCCTCAGATACTCGTACTTGACCTGCTGACAATTAAGGCACCGAGCTACATACTGCACAATATCCTTCTTCATCCGCCTCCACCAGTAATGCTGCATCATATCACGGTACATCTTTGTCACCCCTGGATGAATAGAATACCTCGAACTGTGCGCCTCTGCTAGAATCCTCTCCCTCAGGCCATCAATATCAGGAACACACAATCTGCCCTGGAGTCTTAGAACACCATCCTCCCCCAAGGTAACATCCTTAGCCCTACCCTGGACCACGATATCTCGAAGCTGTGCCAAACACGGGTCATCAAACTGTCGAGCCTTGATCTCTCCCAATAACGAAGACTGAGAAACCACATGAGCTAGAACTCGACGAGGCTAAGAAATATCCAATCTCACCAGGAGATTGGCCAAGGACTGAATGTCCAAGGCTAGAGGTCTCTCCTCCGCTGCAATGTAAGCTAAACTTCCCATACTCGCTGCTCTCCTGCTCAAAGCATCTGCCACTACATTCGCCTTGCCCGGGTGGTACAAAATAGTAAGATCATAGTCTTTTAACAACTCAAACCTTCTTCGCTGCCTCAGATTAAGGTCCTTCTGCTTAAATAAATGCTGCAAACTGCGATGGTCAGTGAAGACCTCACAAGACACGCCATATAAGTAGTGTCGCCAAATCTTCAAAGCATGAACAATCGCTGCTAACTCCAAGTCGTGCACATGATAGTTCTTCTCATGAACCTTCAGCTGGCGCGAAGCATAAGAAATAACTCTGCCATCCAGCATCAACACACATCCTAACCCGACGCGTGAAGCATCGCAATATATAGTATACGACCCTGACTCAGAAGGCAATGATAGAACTGGAGCTGAGGTCAATGCTGATTTGAGCTTCTGAAAGCTCGCCTCACAGTCATCGGACCATCAAAATGGGGCATTCTTCTGAGTCAATCTGGTCAATGGGACTGCAATACAAGAAAACCCCTCCACGAACCGACGGTAATAGCCTGCTAAACCCAGAAAGCTCCTGATCTCTGAAGCTGAGGTAGGACGCGACCAACTCTGAACTGCCTCTATCTTCTGAGGATCAACCTTGATACCCTGTCCTGAAACCACATGCCCCAGAAATGCCATGGACTCCAGCCAAAAATCGCACTTGGAGAACTTAGCATATAACTTCTTCTCTCGCAAGGTCTGAAGCACAATCCTCAGATGCTGCTTATGCTCACCAAGGCTCCGTGAGTAGATCAATATATCATCAATGAAAACAATAACACAAGAGTCAATATACGGCATGAATACCCTATTCATCAAATCCATAAATGCTGCTGGGGCATTAGTCAAGCCAAAAGACATCACTAAAAACTCATAGTGACCATATCTGGTGCGGAATGCAGTCTTCGGAACATCAGAAGCCCGAATCTTCAACTGGTGATAACCCGATCTCAGGTCAATCTTAGAAAACACACGAGCACCCTGCAACTGATCAAACAAATCATAAATGCGTGGTAGAGGGTACTTATTCTTGATGGTCACTTTATTCAACTGGCGGTAATCAATGCACATTCGCATAGACCCATCCGTCTTCTTCACAAATAAGACTGGAGCACCCCACAGCGACACACTCGGCCTGATGAACCCCTTGGGCAACAACTCCTCAAGCTGCTCTTTCAACTCCTTTAGCTCCTTAGGAGCCATACGATAAGGGGGAATGGAAATAGGCTGAGTATCTGGAGCCAAATCAATACAGAAGTCAATATCTCGATCTGGAGGCATGCCTGGAAGATCTGCAGGAAACACATCTGGAAACTCCCGAACAACCGGTACTGAATCAATGGTAGGAGACTCGGCGGTGGTGTCCTGCACATAAGCAAGGTAAGACAAACACCCTTTCTCGACCATGTGCCGAGCCTTCATAAAAGAAATGACCCTGCTGAATGCACTAACTGAAGAACCCCTCCACTCCAATCTCGGTGACTCAGGCATGGCTAACGTAACTGTCTTGGCATGGCAATCCAACACATCATGATAAGGAGATAGCCAATCCATGCCCAAAATAACCTCGAAATCAACCATATCAAGCATTAACAGGTCGGCCCTGGTCTCAAGCCCACAAAAAGCAATCACACAAGCTCAGTAGACCCGGTCTACCACTACAGAATCGCCCACAGGAGTGGACACATACAAAGGAGAACCCAAGGACTCACAAGCAACATCCAGAGAATGGGCAAATAATGCTGAGATATATGAATATGTAGACCCTGGATCAAATAACACTGAAGCCTCTCTACCACATACTAAAATAATACCTGTAATCACAGCGTCTGAGGCCACTGCATCTGCCCTGGCCGGAATAGCATAGAACCTGGGTGTAACACCTGATGACTGAGCTCCCCCAAGAAGAGCTGGAGCTGAATGACCCCCTCCTGACTGACCTCCCCCTCTAGGACGGCCCCTGCCAATCTGACCTCCACCCCTAGGTGGTCGAACTGCTGGTGCGGGACCCATAGGCTGGTGACTCTGCTGAACGGCCTTGCCCCTAAAGCGGGGGCAATCCCTCTTCACGTGGCCTAAGTCCCCACAATCGTAACATCTCAGATGTGACATACCGTGCTGGACTGAAGAGTAAGAGTCCCAAATGGCTGGAGGACTGTAGAAGCGCTCTGGCATGGCACTGAACTGAGGCCTCACTGAGACACCCCTGGGAGGAAATGGAGGTGCTGAATATGAAGGCCTACTGAACTGACCTCTGCCCCTAGCTGCGGTACCCCTGAAGTCACTTATGAATCTGGCCCTCTTATCCTGCTGACCCTACTGACCTGACTGACCCTGCTCCTCGTAGGGTAACCCTCGATCTGTCGATCTATCTCGACTACCAGCTGGAATGGGGTACCCATCTCTACCTCTCTAGCCATGGAGGTACTGATACCTGGATGTAAGCCTGCCACAAACCGTCGCACCCTCTCAGCATCAGTGGGCAATATCATAAGGGCATGGAGGGATAACCTCTGAAAAACTTGCCTCATAGTCAGTCACAGACATCTGTCCCTGCTCTAACCTCTCAAACAGACCCCGAAGCTCCTCCCTCTCAGACGATGGAAGGTATCTTTCTAGAAATAGCTGTGTAAAATGCTCCCAAGTAACCGGTGGAGAACCTGCTGGCCTACTAAGCACATAAGACTGCCACCATCTGCGAGCTCTGCCCTCTAACTGGAAAGTGGTGAAATCTACCCCGTGTGACTCCAATATCCTCATATTGTGCAGTCTGTCCTTGCACCTGTCGATGAAATCCTGGGCATCCTCACCCTGCTCGCCACCGAAGCCTGGAGGACGAAGTCTAATCCATCTGTCTAGTAACTTCTGCTGGTCTCCCTCTGCAATGGGCCCGAGCTCTGGCTGTGCTACTATAGGCTGAACCCCAATCACGGGCGGTGTACCCGGAATATGATGTGCTATTGTCGGTCCTGTGGCCTGAGCGGTAGGGGTATGAACTCCCCCTCCTGCCTGAGAAGTAGCAGGATCTGATGGAAGTACCCCTGCCTGGGACATAGTGTCCATAAACTTCAACATGCGGCCCATAACCTCCTGGAAGCCTGGCGCCGTCATAAAGTCTGCTGGAGCAGGAGCAACCGGAGGCAACTCATCCTACTCCTCAATAATAGGATCCTCACGTGGTGCAACTGGTACGGCTCTGGGACATCCTCGTCCTCTAACTCGGGCATGTTCCCTACCCCTGCCCCTACCACGACCTCGAGTGGCAGAGGTAGCGGCCTCTCTCAGATTAGGTACATAAGAAGCACGCGTCCTCACCATCTGTGAGAGAATAGAAGATCAAGTTTGAGTACATCATTGATTGCACGATAGGATATGAACAAAAAGAGTTTCTTAACACCCTATAGCCTCCTGAAGATAAGTACAGACGTCTCCGTACCGATCCGCAAGACTCTATCGGGTCTGCCCGTGACTCGTGAGACTACGTGAACCTAAAGCTCTGATACCAAGTTGTCATGCCCCAAATTCTAATTCAAGTCGCGATGGCACCCAACATCGGGGTTAGGCAAGCCGATATAACCTTCACTAAGTGATACCCTTCCCATTCGATAAAAAAAATCAATAATTTCCAGTTTAAAACAACTAACATGATACTAGCCTTGAGTGAAGGTAAAATCATAGTAAATACAAGGCCGAAATAATACATATACATAGATATACAACCCAAAACCCAAAATATATACCGCGTGCGTTCCAGGAAGTAGTGTCACGAGTGTCACGGGCAACTACTGAATATACAATGACTACAATATATACAGAGTCTCAGTCTGAATGAAATGGACAGAGAATATAACAAAAGAACTCCAAGGTGCTGCTAGGAAGTCGTCGGGAAAGCAGCTCACCGTGAAATATAACCATGCTATCAATATCTAGCACCAGCCTGAAAATCAGATGGACCGGCCTCCGGACCTTTACAGTCAAGTACAGAAAAGGAAAGAAAGTGCAGCATGAGTGCATATATATAAATATGTACCCAGTGAGTATCCCGTCTAAACTCGAAGAGGTAGTAATGAGAGGTCGACTCGATACTCACTAAGGTCCAGCAAAATAATATAGAATGAGATAAGGCTAAAGCAATAGGCATGCAAAACAGTAAACAACAAGTATATG